>CP025656.1:22852506-22903770 GCA_003576665.1 Ipomoea trifida
TTGCAAAATTTTATTTAATTATTTAATCTAACAAACTCAAATTGAGAAGACCACAAATGAAACATTATTGATTACTAAGTTAACTATCATACCAACTTATATATATGTAGTTTTCTAATGTATTTGATCAAATATGAGTGTATTTAATAGAGATAAGATATGGGTAAATACTTTCAAAATTATTTTAAAATATTAATTACTTGTACCATCAAATTGAAAAAAAGCAATCATCATTATTTAAGCCATCTTGAATGTTCAGGTCTCATATAAGAAATATGAGTTTGGCCAATAAGGACAAATTCGATGTTGGCCCTGAAAGAATAAGATAAAAGTCTAGAGGGGATAAATAGACTTAATAAATTCATGCTACTTTAGCTCCTTAATATTTGACTTATTGACTGACAATATTCACGCCATTTTTAGCTCCATGAATTTATTCTCAAACCTTGGCTCCTTCCTTAGTTTCTTCCTAATAAACTTTAGCGGCATCTTTTGCTCTTTTCATAATAAACCTTAGCACCGTAGCTCTTTCCAAAAGAAACTTTAGCTCTCTCCAAAATAAATTAGTTCTCAAACCTTAGCTCTTTCCAATTTAATCTGCTTGAGAATCATGGCTACTTCATATGTTTTCCTTAATTTTTGTGCATGCATCCTTAGCTGCTTAATTAATTGTGCAATCTCTCATGCTTTTTAATTAAATACAACTTCATCTGCTTGCAATCTCTCCTGCCTTTTATTAATTTTTGCAACTTCACCCTGGTTACATTCTCACCTCCTTAATTTATGCAACCTAACCTCTTGTTTCAATCGCTCCTCCTTAATTAATTCATGCGATCTCACCTCTTGTTACAATCTCACATCCTTAATTAATTTGTGCAATCTCACCTCCTTAATTAATTTGTGCAACATCACCTCTTAGTTTGTTGCAATCTCACCTTTTTTAATTTCTTTTATATTTTATTTTATTTAGATTTATTTTAATTCATAATAAATTGATTAACTTATAAGTTGATAATAAATTAAATATAAAAAGTTCTCGTCAAGTACCTTGTGCTTAGATGACATGTAGTGACTCTCCCATATGAGAGGTCATGAGATTGAGGCGAATAGATACTACAATGTAATAGAGTCGGCACTGATGATCTCATTGAAAAAATAATGTATATTACCTCATCTTTGATTAATGGGCCGATGAGAATAATGTATATTACCTTATCTTTGATTAATGGGCCGATCCGGTTTCACAGACCCATGAGACGGTCTCACATTACATAGAGTACCATATATATACTATCATACTTCCTAAATTAATGCAAATAAAATAATAGAATAAATAATTATTTTCCTAATTACCATTTACACATAAATGCTAATTATTCTCCTAATTACATATATAAGATAATATAATTTTTTGTTGTTGCTGGATTAGTGCCAATCAATGATGTATCACTATAAAGGAATATATAAGAAGAGGTTTTATTTAAATTAAAAGTAAAATTGGTACACATCTCAGGGTGATATGAAAAAAAAAATGAATCTTCATGTCCTTAGTCTAAGCAATATAATAAATTTTCTACATCATAATTAAAAATTAAACCTAATTAAAATATACTAACGAATAATATGCATAAAGAAACCGATTGAAGGTTTTTTGCACATAGCTTAGCTTCAATGTTCAAATGCTAGCTTGGTGATGAATTTAAGACTTCACCAAACCATCAAGCGTTTACTTGTACGTCTTATTGATATAGGTGAGATGTCGCATTTCTTAGGTCAAACAAAATTCATTTTCATGCCTCTTTTTCAGCCCCTCACCTACCGCAGACTACTATATTGTTCTGCATTTCTATATCTAACAACCACACTCAGTATATATTAATGAGTTATTCGAACTTAATAAACTAGTGTAATTGAATTATAAATTTACCTATTAAACATATTAATGCTAATGTAACTAACTTGTAATACTATGATATTTACATTTGTACAATTTATATTATTTATGAACAACCAATAACTATTTCCATTGACAAATAACTTGTCAAAGATAAAAGTGGCCTAACCTCTAACCAAAGTAGTCTTGATGAATTCGACACAAAATAACTATATATATAGTTGTGAACTTGTAATGCTATTTGTTAAAGACATTGATCATATATTTTATTTATTTTTAAAATTTTTTGTTAATAATATTCAATTCATCAAGATAAATCATTGTCACATGTATACATTGAAATTTAATTTTCATTTAATTAGTACTAACTTAATAAATTGGTAAAACTTATCGATTTAAAATATCTCATAAAATTTTTTAAATTAACAAATTTAACTACATTAATGGCGGAATTAAACGCCAATTTGATATTTTTTTTTATAGGTAATTAAGAAGTAAGAACCAGGTAGATAAAAGCATCTAAATGGAAGACAGAAGACGAACCTAAAGTCATAACCCGTCCGCGTTCACAGCTGTTTTCGCATAGGAATCACAACTAAGTCAAAGTCATACCATACGCGCACCAAAATCTAATTTACAAAATATTATATATATATATATATATATATACAAACTCCTCCTATAAAGCTTACCGAAGAGCATTATCTGATCTCCCAAGCTAACGTGGTCTCCATACCATACCCTCTTTTTTCGATCTCTAGCTTTCAAACAATTGAAATAAAGAATGGGGATTGAGAAAGCCAAGGAACTCTTGCAGGATCTAATAGATAAGTCCGGTGGTTGCGCCGTTGTGGACGGCGGCTTCGCCACCCAGCTCGAACGTCACGGCGCCTCTATTAACGACCCTCTTTGGAGCGCTCTTTGCCTCATCAAAGATCCTAGCTCATCTCATCAAACGGGTATATATATATGCATTATCAAATCACTTTTATATTACTATCATTGTTGTAATTATCTACGTTACGTTAGTGGCATCCCAGCATATTCCTAAACAAGTTTCTTTAATTTCTTCTTTTTTGTTTTTTATACGGAGTATTAATTCATTTCAAGTTGATGAATATATTTGCAGATAGTTTAGAAATTCTTTCAAACAAATTCAATCTATCTTCAATGAAAATAACAAAGAAAATTAAATTTTAAAAAATGAGTGATAAAATGGGATGAAGGTATAATATATTAAGTTACCTTAGTTTTTATATGCGGATCGGAGTAATTGGTAATAATTAGTATATAATATAAATGTGTGTTTCCTAAATCAGGGCAAACTAAAAATTTCATTGGGAAAAAAGTGTGATTTTTAGTTGTGATTCCAAGCTGTATTTGTAATGTTTGATTTGCATCTAATGGAAAATTGATGGATTTTGAATATGTATGTGGTGATCAGGTGCATTTGGAGTATTTGGAAGCTGGGGCAGATGTATTAGTGACTTCATCTTATCAGGTTTGAATTAGTTCGGATTTCTTCAGGTTGAGACATTGTCTGAACATACAACTTTAAGAATAACTTTAGTTTCATTGCATGTATGTATGGTTATAGGCCACTATTCCTGGATTCTTGTCTAGGGGGTTTTCGTTAGCAGAAGCTGAGTCACTATTAAAGAATAGTGTTCAACTGGCTATAGAAGCTCGGGATAAGTTTTGGGATTCTGCGAAAAGAAATGGGAAGCAGAGATATAACAGGGCTCTTGTTGCAGCCTCTATTGGAAGCTATGGAGCTTATCTTGCTGACGGTTCAGAGTACAGGTACTTGAGATCTCTATGGCTCAATCATCACTTACATTGTCTATTTAGTCATATTGGACGGACTGTTATGTTATTTATTGTGTTCATCGTGGTGCATGCCTAATTAACGTCACGTCATGCTTTCAGTGGGAAATATGGACCTGATGTAAGTCTTGACAAATTGAAGGATTTCCATCGTCGGAGACTGCAAGTCCTCGTGGGAGCAGGGCCAGATTTGTTAGCATTTGAGACCATCCCAAACAAACTAGAAGCACAGGTACTCCATTTCTCATATGTAGTTGTAGCGTTACTAGAATAATGTGAGTCCAATTTCAAAATTTTCTGAATCCTAAACTTGACAATTTTTTCCGAGTATTGTTATTTAAAAAAAAAAAAAAAAAGAGCTCGTTTTAAAAGCATGGACAGAATGCCTGAACATAGTAAATACGATTCTATAATCCACCAGGTGTAATTTAAGCTAAGGGTCTGTGAAGGGATATGTCCAATAAGATTTGAAGCATTGCTGCATTATTGGCATGCAATGCATGTTCAAGATTTAAAGAGATCGAGATTTTATATTGCCAATCTAGGCATATACATCACAGATCAGTTTTGGTGCAACATTTTCAGCTCAGTACTACTGACATTAATCGGTTTTAAATAATGTTGTTTCTGTTAATTTATTGTATCTTCCATTTAATATAGTATTATTGCACAGGGCAATTAGGTACATTTTCACATCTTCTTGTGGAGAGTTTCTAAGGTGTCGTTTCTTATTTTCCTGGCCCGGCCCATATATTCTAATTAAAATGTCTACATGGTGACAGGCTTGTGTGGAGTTGTTGGAGGAAGAAAATGTTGAGATTCCATCTTGGATCTGTTTCAGCTGTGTAGATGGTGAGAATGCCCCATCTGGAGAAAGTTTTGAGGACTGTCTCAAGGTAATTAACAAGAGTGATAGAGTTGGTGCAGTCGGCTTAAACTGTGCCCCTCCTCAATTTGTTTTGAGTCTCATCCAAAAATTTAAGCAGGTATGTATATATATATATATGCTAGTAGTTATCATTATTTCCACAATATGAAAGAGCTAGTCAAGAACAGAAACAATAGTCATTTTATTTTTCTTGCTCTTATTGCGATGATAATTATCGTTTCTGCAGATGACTAGGAAGGCAATAGTTGTTTATCCAAACAGTGGTGAGATATGGGATGGCATAGCAAAACAATGGCTGGTGGGTTACGTTGTTATATAAGTCCCTATCATAATTTCATATTCTCTTTTACTTTGGTTATAAACTTAGCTTGTGTTGTCAGAATTATAAGTTGACATGTATATATGTTCTCTTGATATGTGTTTTATTTTTGGGCGGCGGGCAGCATTCAAAATGTTTTGATGATGACAAGTTTGAGTTATTTGCCCCTTTATGGCGAGAAGCAGGAGCTAATCTGATAGGTGGGTGTTGTCGCACCACACCATCTACCATTGAAGCTATTTCAAGAGTCCTCAAACAAAGAATGATAGGTTCCTAATATGGAGATTGATTGATTGAAATGATTCAGAGTTAACATGTTTATTTAATTTTTTTCCTTAGCTTTGCCCTTACAAGATTGCACATTTCATTGAGACAAAAAGTTAGTTATATTGTAGCAATGAGTCTTGTTACTTTAATTCATTAAAAGTGATAAGTAGTTATCTCCGTGCTAGTTTGAGGCAAGGAGCGGAGAAGCACTACTTAGCTTGTTCATTTTGCTTTTTGAGATCAGAGGCAATGGAACTTTCATCATTTCAAAAAGCTACATGTATATGACTATTCATTATTCAACGTAACACCAAGTTGGTATACTGTACGTGCATTGAACATAGTGATTTGCCATCTCAGTTTACTTATTTTGAAAACGAAACAAATATATTAATTAAACTCCAAAAGCAAAGCATTACAAATGAAATGAGGAGGGTGGTAAACCTACTCCATACAATCAGACAAAGAAACGAACTCTCGAGCTAACAAGTGGTGATTCTGTTTGTTGGTTGCGCTTAACAAATAATATAAGCCCATTGACATCATAGACTTAGTTGTTGCTTCAGTAGGTAGTATCTGGGAGAAGATATAAGCACATTACTAGAGTAATGAACTATTTTTAATATCACACAAAACAAGATTAAAAAAAAATGAAACCCCATTCATATTGTTGAACATTGAACCACTTTCAAGGTGTTTGACTGTAAAGAATCACGAATATTTAGAAAAAAAAATCAACAACCGTCAAAACTATATATTGTTTGGTTGGAGGGTTTTGTTGGATGTAATTGTAATTCAATTACAATATAATTCTTTGGCCACTCGAATTACAATATTTGGTTGGAGGGAATTGTAATTCCACTGAATTGCAATTCTCTCATTTTTTTGAATTGCAATTCATACCCTTTCTCATATGAATTACACAATTCAATGGGGAAAGGATCGGAAAGGAAAAAAAAGAAGAAAAAGATTTTTTTTACCATTGAATCCTTGATTAATAATAATATTATTATTACACAAGGATATTTTAGTCTTTATATTACTTCTTCCCTTCTCATTCCTAATAATTTATTCCTCGTCATTTGAATTCCTACTTAATTTATTCTCACCTTATTCTTTTCTTACCGAATTACAATTCTTTTCCCCATAATTCATTCTTTCCAACCAAGCACCTTTTCATGGAATTGCAATTCCCTCAACTCATTGAATTGGAATTCGTAGCCCCCTTATCTCTCTTCCAGCCTATTAAGTTTGTTAGAGATCGAAACTGGACTTGAGAGAGACTAGACTTCTAGTAAGAATAAGTGCGTCTTATGTTGAGGATAGTTATTCACAAGCAGTAGTGATTATGAACTCTTTCTTGTTCCGGTTCAGAAGAGGTAATTCCTTCAGTTGCATTGGTAAATTGAATAACTCTTTTTTTTTAGTGGCAACAAAGTGCATGTGTAGTTGGTTAATAAAAACACGAGTTTAGATAGGCTAGGGGATTGATACTATAAGTAGGACAAAGGCATTAAAAGTGAAATGAAAGGAGATTTTTAGCATTTTTCCACTTATCCAAGGAATCCCTTTCTTTGCATTTGTATTTGAGAGAGAGCCATGCTTAGGTCAGTTCCTTCAGTAAACTTTTTTGGTAAGCGAACAGTAAACTTTAGGTAAGTAAGTAGTCACATATTAAATTCATAAAACATTTATTTTGGACACTTGAGGAGGTAAATCTTTAAGTGTTGGAAGCTACTGCTAAGGGACTTCCCCTCATCTATAAAGAATAGGTAATTGAGAGAGAATATTGATTTAACATCATTTCTTCCCTATCAAACAAGATAATTTGAATTGCAAGCAGACATTTTGATATTTATACTACTTATATTTCCTTTCAATTCTTATATATATATACCAAACATTATAATTAAAAATTCTCAGTAATTCTATTCATGTATACTAAATAATAGAATTTGAATTCTTAATTACTTTATTCTCGCTTTAATTTTTTTCTCTGAATTACAATTTCATTGCTTCATAATTTTCTCTTTGCAACCAAAAAGTATGTGAATGTTTATTATTCGATAGTTTATTAAATAATTTACTTAAAAAAAATATCTTATGTCAACGGTTTACTTTACAAGGTGAATCATGGTCTATGATATAATAATTGATATGTTGTACCGCCATTGTGGTCCAAATGATTATATTGCATGACGACTTGTTTAACGTTAGAGAATATGGTATGGGCTTAGATTCAGGAATTGAGTACATGCAGTTGTCGGAATCGTCCTCTATGGGGCCTATTCTGAGCGGGTGAACATGGGTAAGGCGTGGACTTTGGATAATCCAAATATTCAATTATTGAAATCAATCAAATACAATGAGAAAACTCAAAATAACTATAGGGGACCACCTTGGGCCAGGGAGGGGCCCATTTCCGTCATTCCTTAGCATGGGCGATGATACTGCATTAATCATATTTGTTTTCTTGTAATGTGCAAATATTCTACTATAACCACCCCCCCCTCATGTTGCCTAGATATTTCTAAAATCATGGTCTCTTTAATTACTTATTTTATTTTAATTGATAATTCATTATATTCTGTTCAATAATATTATAATATATATATATATACACACACACAAGTACACTCCTAATTATTACTTTAATGTAAATAGCAATATTTGTATTTTGTTTTATTGGACATGAGCATCTAATTTCTTTTTAATAGAACATTTTGTGCTTGTGAAATTACTAATTTTTATCCTTTATTAAAGTGGTCATAATCAAGTCCATATATGACCTCAACATATAAAAAGAAAAAATTATAGATAAATCTCCAAGAATCCATGCTAAGATTTTGTCCTACAAGTAGGAAGATTTAGTAGTATGGGTGGTGACTGGTGAGGTTTCTACATACTTATCCGCTCAGGCCGACCAGTTTCTTTCCCATAGCATGCATAAATGTTTTATATTTCTCTTGTTTCAATCTTTTATTTTACTTTCATTTCAGTATTTTCTCTGTAAACTATCCGTAGCCTCCTACCTAGCTAGCTGGGTAGCTGCACGTACCAATTGAAGCATTGTGAAGTCTACGTAACATGTGTTACTGCTATGTAATGTGAAAGATCAGAGTTGCACTTATGAAAAAGAAAAAAAGTGGACAATATTATGTAACGTACCTCTCAAAAAAAAAAAAAAGAAATAAAATATTTTCTCTATGGATTGTAGAACAACGTACAGCATATGCCATTCATTCAACTCGATCCTTTTTCTATTTTGGTAAGGGAGGAAAAGGCCGGGGACCATAGCTCAAGGAGTTAAGCAGAGAAGCTAGCATACAAAAGGGTCAACTTCAGTGTAGAGTTGGAGAGAGAAGTTTGGATGAAAACTAAACTAGACTGAGTAGATCGATCTTAATGAGCTTCAATTCTCATACCCATCCTTAGCAAAAACCAGAAATCCCTAGGATTAAAACTGCACCCAATCAGCATTCAAGAAACAGGATCACCTTTCCCAGCACCACCAATTAGAAAGCAGATAAGGCGTGTGTGGGCCCAAAAGTGCATTTGGTGACCATCCCACACTTCACTATCCAATTAAAACAAACAAATTAACTCCCAAAAAGAGCATCCTATAAATGACACATCCATCACTTTTTGAATTTCATTAATTCCATAATATAATAAAAGGATATTCTATATATGTTTATTACTGTTACGTTGACTGGACCTGGCTCATATTAAACCAACTTTTTTAGTGATACACATATTAAACAACTTGTTATAATTTTGTTGGATGAACAGGAAACTCTCGCAGTCACTATTAATAGTGTACACGAGATAAATCCTGTATTATGACTCTATTATGATTGTACTCTCCCTAGAATTCCTTCTCCCTCTCCCTCTCCCTATATTGTATTTGATAAATAATTAAAGAAAAATTATTTTATCTTTCATATGCCATACCAAATATAATTTACTAGAAGCTTGTTACTTACAAATAATATCAATTGTAATACATGTGTTTTTTTTAAATACTCATGACCACCTATTTGGAATGGTATCCGGATGTCATCATATCACACCACATGATAGTTGACAATTGCACATGTTTTTAATAATAAATGATTAAATTGTATACTTTCAAATAGCCCAATCTACCACTTGCAAATGCTCAATTTACCCCTTGTTCAAAAATAATATCTAATTGGTCACGTTTACTTTTAAAATTGTGTTCGCTTAGCATTTTCTTCATGTTTCCATCAGGTAACCTTCCATAATGTTGACATGTAATTTAAATAAAAATAATTTAATGACTTGTTTCATCGTTGACTCATTCAAACCCAAAGAAAACTGCTACTCTCCATCCTCATCCTCACCACCATCATCGCGGCGGCCGATCTTAAAACAAAATCAATAGCTTTTTTGTTGGCTTAGCACTATTTAGGCTCTCCCTTGTGTGCTCATGAAAGGTTGGTGAGTGATAGCACTATCGACACTCTGCACATCCAAAATGAACAAAATAATTCAAAGTTTCCTGACAAATTTAGTTTCAAACAACTCGTAGATTATAGGGATTTATAGGACATTTTACAGTTGGCGCACGCCCAACCGAGACAGCTAAAGCAAACAAGTAGGAGAAATGAAATTTCAAATTGTCACTGACATGGGAGCGCAAGGCCATGAATAAGTTCGAGCATGTTTAGGAATTAGATAGCGAAGAGTTTCAAGAGGGATGCTAATGAGCTCTACAACAAAGCATGAATGGGCATAGTAATAGGCATATAAGTATCATACAACCATAGAAAATTTCAACAACCACATATTAAAGATATTGTGGGATTACACACAAGTAACAAGTGAGAATGAGGAGGGAGAGAGTAGCGGTTTAGGTTTGAATGAGTCAACAATGAAACAAACCATCAAATTATTTTTATTTAAATTCTATGTCATCATTATAGAAGGGTTACCTAATAGAAATCTGAAGAAAATGTTAAGAGGACGAACATAATTTTAAAAATAAATGTGACCAATTAGATTTTATTTTAAAACAAGGGGTTAATTGAGCACTTGGAATAAGTAAATGAAGCTATTTGATATTTTTGCCTTTTTGTTGATTTAATGGTCAAATTAAACTGTATCAAGTGTGCAAATTCTATGACCTATTTGATGGTTTTTCTAATTTGAATTAGTACCAACTCCGTACACTACTCTTACAAAACAATAATTGAGAGTCAGATTTACCGTCTGCAGTTTACGGCTGCCACCCCAATTTAGTAGTGTGTACTGTTCCACATCAACTTCTAACTTAATGAATTCAAAAGAGAGGGAAAAAAAAAGTGCATTTTGTGGGCCAAACAGCATGCATAAATAATTGAGATGTCCTTTCAGATCTGTTGCATCCTAGCTGCCTGCCTATACATAAAGGCCAAACTCAACATTTTTCATAAGCCTTTCGGCCTTAATCATCAGCTCAGCTCCCAATTAATTCAAAATTGTTCGGTCTGCTTTCCAGCCAAAACTTGGATGGATCTTTCATTTCCCAAAAAATATCTGACTCAATAATTTTACGTACTGTTTAATTATCTTGATTGATATACGTATATATACATTCTCTTCTCTGAATTAATTGAGTCTATGGTCTCTAGCTTAATTGGTGGGATAGAAATTAAATGGAAGGCAAGGCAGCAGCGAGAGCTTGCGATTATTGTATTGGTAAGAGGGCACGATGGTACTGTGCGGCGGATGACGCTTTCCTGTGCCAGGCCTGTGATTCCTCGGTGCACTCTGCCAACCCTTTGGCCCGAAGGCACGGCAGAGTTGAGCTCAAGACTTTGTCGATCAACGCGGCGGCGGCAGCGGCAGCGAATATAGAGCCGTCGTGGCACCGAGGGTTCACCCGAAAGCCTCGTACACCTCGCCACGGAAGGTACAATAATAATAATAATTCAAAACCTAAGACGACCGACGCGCCATCGCCAGTAGTTCATGACGTTGTCAAAACCCCTCTCCACCTCAGCATCGTCCCCGTCCCGGAGATGTGCAGCGACGAGAATTATTCCCATGACGACGAGAAGGAGGACAACCTACTCTTGTACCGCGTCCCCATATTCGACCCGTTCATGACGGATATCTGCACCACACTCAACTCCAGCAATATTACGGATGATGCAGCGGCCTTTAACGAATCCAAGGTAATACTATATATTAATTATTATATCTTGATGATGTGAAATTCAAAGTTTAATTAATTAGTTATAAATAAAACTGGGATGGGATGCTGCTGCAGTGTGCAGGAGGAGGACACAGAAAGACTAGTACTGCTACTACTATGCCGCCCACGACTGAAATGGAAATGGAAATGGAAATGGAGCTTGCGGAGTTTGCAGCTGACGTAGAGAGCTTGCTAGGGAAAGGGCTAGATGATGAAGAGGAGTCGTTTGACATGGAAGGATTGGGGTTTTTAGGGGGTAGTGGTAATAACGTCCTCGTCGTCCAAGAGAAAGCGTCAACCATGATGGAGTTTAGCCGCCGCCATGAGAAAGTAGTAGTGAAGGTTGAAGGAGGAGAAGAAGAGGACGCACCCGCATGCGTAGCTGAAGCTGATGATGATATTTTCATGGCGGCTAATGCTAATCATCACTACTACACTAGTAGTAGTAGTAGTAGTTTATGTTTTGATACCCTTGAGCTAAAGTTTGATTACGATAATGATTATTCACCAAATAATGAAAAAGAACAAGTATCAACCGGCCTGGACAAGGAGATAAAGAAGACGATTTTGTTGAATCTTGATTATGAAGGTGTTATTTTGGCTTGGTCTGACCAGAGGTGTCCTTGGACTACTGGCCAACGCCCGGAGTTGAACTCCCATCACGGCTGGCCTGATTGCATCATGGTACGTACTCCCATCCATCTACAACTTATAATATTCTGATCTTGATTAATTAATTAAAACAAAAAAAATTGTAAATTCATCTATTTAATTAGCAACGGGGATGTGGAAGTGGAACAATCCATGCCGCCGCATACGACGGAGTCGGAGACATGGGAATTACGTTGGGACAAGCCGCAATAGCAGACGACGTAGGGAGAGAAGCAAGGGTATCCAGGTACAGAGAGAAGCGACGAACCAGACTGTTTTCTAAAAAAATAAGGTATGAAGTCAGAAAACTGAATGCGGAGAAGAGGCCGAGGATGAAAGGGAGGTTTGTTAAAAGGGCCAATTTTCCATTGCTCGATCAACAAATTAAATAGCCCGCCTGCCATAGTACCTACACCTACAATACGCTGCTACTTACATCTTTGTTTAATTTAATTGTTTGTGTAATTCGGAGTTTGAATAAGTTGTAACAATTTTGTGAACTTGACATACGATTTTTACACGTGTCTCTTACTTTTTACTTCCATCAATTCTTCAAGTACAAGTAGTAGTAGTAGATCACTACATACAAATTTATATCTACTAAATATACGGAATAATATTATACTCCGTAATAATAATCTAATAAAAATCAATAAATCGTCTATCTGAAATCAGGCGCAAATTATATGGTCATTGTGGACCATGACCATAGCTGATACTGCAGTTGTGTTGAAAAGATACTGTAGTTGTGTTGAAAGGAAACTGCAGTTGCACGGAACAGAGGTCATTCATCCGTTCAACACAACTACAGTTCCAGATGAATGACACGACCTCTGTTCCGCGCAACTGTAGTTCCCTTTCAACACAACTGCAATATCCTTTCAACACAATTGCAGTATCAGTTCAACACAACTGCAGTATCAACCATGACCCATGGTCCACAGTATAACGACTGAAAATCTGAAATCGCCTCCCCGGCGGCGACCGTGAGGACCAAGATTTGGTTCAGCGAAGCACCAAGAAAACAAAAAGAGGTCGTGGAACACTGGAGGCATTTGTGTTGGTTCCATCTAACGAAACAGTTCAAGAATCACCCATGTCCACAGGGTTGAAGTCACCAGGTTCACCCCAATGGCGCACTCCGATCAAAACCCCTAACACAACCTGGGGCTGGAAGGAGATGAACGACTCAGCGGAGAAGGAGATAGTCTCTGATGATGATGTTATCGATGAAGACAAGATGGATCTGAACTGTCCGGTGATCCTAGTTACGAGAGAGGAGAAAGAACGCTTACAGCGCCACTCTCTCATTATCAAAGTGCTTGGAAGGAAGGTCAGCTACTCATATCTTCTACAGAGACTCCAGAGAGAATGTGGAAATCGGATACTAGCTTTGATCTTATTGCCCTCAACTAGGACTACTGGCCAAGTTTGAATCGCTCCGTGACTATGAGTTTGAGAAGTATGACGGGGCGTGGATTATCTTTAATCACTAGCTACTTGATTGTCCAAGAATGGGAACATAATTTCGATCCACAGAACAATAAGACGAACAAGTTCTTGGTGTGGGTAAGATTCCCTAAACTACCTATTGAGTACTTTGAAGAGGACTTTATGATGAAAATAGGGAGAAGAATAGGACGCCCAATCAAAGTTGATAGTACAACAAGTCTGGTTTCCAAAGGGAAATTTGCCAGAGCCTGTATTGAAGTGGATATAACAAAACCTCTGCTATCTAAATTCACTCTGTGTGAGAAGGTGATGCCCATCTAGTATGAGGGAATACATCTTGTGTGCTTTAGCTGTGGTATCTATGGTCATAAACAGGGCAATGTGGTATAAAGGATGCAGATAGAGGGTGCAATGTAGCTGGAACCAACTCGAGCCATGTCCACGAAGGAAATCATCCACTAGAAGATACACAACCTGTTTTGCAACAGACTAGGCCACCTGTTCAAGAATATAAGGAGAATTATGGTGCATGGATGTTGGTGGCGAGAAAGGAGAGGAGAGGTCAAAGAAGAGTAGGAAATCGATCTCCTAGTCCTCCTAATACTGGAAACCGTCAAGTCACGCCCAAGAACGTTGGGCAGAGTGATCTAGAGACGAGTTCTCGCTTTGCCATACTAGATGGCTTGGATGGTAATGAGTGTGGCCATCATCACGAAGGTAGAGGAAGTTCCATGGCAAACCAAATTGTAGACGTTACCCTACCAAGGATTTGAACTAGAGAGCATCCTCAAAGAGCTATGACTAGCGTCCCAAAGAAAGAAACCAGAGAGCTGATTACCAGGATGACCATTAGAGGCAGCCCCAACTGACCAGCCGTGGTGCATATAGGGGGTAGAGGAGGAAGGGGTGTTGCTCCAAGACGAGCGGCTGTTGAGTCAGACCATATTGTGGTCAGGGGCTCCAACCAAGGGAGATAGATTACTAGCACCGTGGTTTATCATTTGAATGAGCTTCTAGAGTCCTCCCATATGGCGGATCGGAGTTCAACTACGACTACAAAGAAGATCCACCTGACATAGCAAGGATCTTTGTTAACAAAGAGAGGCCCGGGACAAAGCCATGGCTAAAGTTGATGGCTTTACTAACTTAGATGGCCCTAGGGCATATAGTCGCCCGTGCTCATGAGCGCATATGGGTGCTTCGTAGCAGATTATTACTGGTCGTCTCTCCAAGGATTACCCAAGTGGCAAGCATGCTGTTGTCAACCCACCAGAAGTAGTATTAGATGATGATATCATTGGTTGCCCATTGTATGTGCAATGTTTGTAATTCAGCTAGACTGCTATACAAAATATTATGGGTTTCCCCCTTCCAGTAAATACAAAAAAAAAAAAAAAAACCAATAAAGTTAGTCCTAGAGATGACAATTTTAATCTTACCCTGAATTTGAATTTTATGTACAAAACCCGCTTAAACCCCACCCAACCCACCATATGTGTGTGTACATATATATATAAGTACTAGTATGTAAATTATAAAAGTTTCTAACACTTCTACTAAGTTTTTATTATTTTTAGTTCTAAACTACTATAACAAATTTATTTTTTAAAAATTAAGAATTTAGTTATTATATTTGAATATTTTTATTATCTTATTATATTTTAACATAACTAGTGAATTTTATTAAAAAAAATAGTGAATTTTATTATATTATTATGTAAGTAATTTAAATAATTATTTTAAAATTTTTAATAAAATAATAAGTAGTGGATATTTGTAGTGAGCACCCACACCCAATGGGGAAAGGGTGAATTTTGAAGATGTCCACCCAATACGGGTTGGGATTGGAAGTGGGTGGAGAAAATATAAAGTGAGTTAGATGATGGATGTAACCTTCCCCGACCCATTGCCATCCCTATTTCTATATCATCACTCATCAGCCAAGTAACATGTTAATGTCAAACTATTCAATTGTACAAGATACCCATCCATAGTGATACCTTACACCACTATTTCTATATCATCAGCCAACATGTTAATGTCAAACTATTCAATTGTACAAGATATCCATCCATAGTGATACCTTACACCATATATAGAGCAAGACAAGACTAGTCTCAAAATACATTTATGCAAACCCAGTCATGCCCACATTTGAGCTATTACGGTTTGCTTTGTGAGCTGGTTGAGTAGTAGCCTTAGTGAAGTACATGTAATAGTACACGTTGAGGATCATTGTTGCTACCACAAAGACAGCTCCAGCAACAAATACACCTTTCCGAAGTGTTTCACATGAAAAGTTTTCTGCCAAGATCATATCTCGATACTTGGTGTGATAAGCATTTTTCTTTGCACCAGCAACAAGACATGCTTCTGCCACCACAAAACTCAGCCTGCACATGTATGCATTCATTATTCTTAATTTCAAAAATAACTTGTGTATGTAGTATGATGGGTTAAAGAATGAAAGAAAGAGATACAAGAAATTGTTCCAGGAAACATCTGGACCATCCACAGAGTGTTGCTACTTCAGTTGTCATCAGCATTTGATTTGAATAAAACATGTATGAAATTTACAGTTTGTAAGTTGGCAATAACCATGCTCCATATCAAAGAACAGAATTACCATGTTACAGCATTATTTTTCATCATGCTAAGGCTCCAATCAGTTAGCCCATTTATTTGTTTAACAGTTTTATTTGTAATGCCTATTTGGCATTTCCCTCAAGTCCTTAACCAAATCTTCTAACTCATGAGTCAAACATTGCTAAACTATCCAATCCAGGTGTGGTTTATAACCCTGTTAAGGCCCATCACTGCACAAAGAGCTTTTGAGGTCGAAATGGGTTGTGTAACAGGCTATAAGGTGGTCAATACGCTTATAAGATATGCTTCTTCCTCTAAAATAAGAAACACGTGTAAAATACCCTAGGAGATTTATAGGATAACATGTTAACATAGTATTTTTAATCTTACTTTACCTTCACTAAGGGTGGGGGGAGATTTAACAAAAACAATGTCACTTTCCAAATAAATAATGAAACATATATATGTACAATGACTAGGAAACTTATATGATATGTACAATGGAAAAAGAACTTGTCTTTTTATTCTTATTTTACCTAAGCTGGGAGGCATCGAAAGACAACCAAGTTTTCAATTAAATAATGAATGCATAGATGCTGGATCATGATAGTAATTTAAAAAAATAATAATAATAATGAAACAACAGAATTACAAAAGGGACTAGCAAGACCTCAACTTTCAGATGAATTGCAAAAGAGAAAGGTGAAAATTAGATTCTCACCATGAAGAAATAAAATAAATAATTGTCCAGGCACGATTGCCACCAGGAGATAAAGGTCTTCCAAAACACATGCACTTTGTCACACCCATTACCAATGACTCACTTGAGAGAAGAAAGAGGAAAGCACCGACCCCATATCCAGTGGCAACATCAGAACTATAAACACAGTATGTACGATTGGATGTGGTATCGTCATGCAGAGTACCCTGCCAACAAGAAACAATGCTCACAATTTAAAGGCATACACCTATACAATTTAAAGTTTATCTTTTTTCTTGGTTAATCAGTCAACATACAAGCAAGACGGTGATAGAACAATTGCTTAGCAGATAAAAAAAAAAAAGTTTCTACTTGAGATTTCCTTTTTAAAAATTTGTCCCAGTTGACTACAAAGGCCAAAGTTGATTGTTCTAAAAATTATAGTCTCTCTTGATTTAGATCTTGTACAGTGGGTAGGTGGATACTGCTAGCTAGTATTTAAATCATTTTGAAACTATAAGCAAAAATTTCAAGCTAAAATCCCACATCAAGCCCTGAGAAAAGAGAAGCACTGAATCCAAATCAATTTCTAGCCCTTCATGTACTGTAAAAAATATGTAACCTTCAAATCAAGTTAGAATGTGCAAAAGCACTCAAGAATCCATTCTCTGAGAAACAATAATCAATCAAGACGTACATTTAAAGCTAACAATACCTAAATAGCAGATGATGGGTAACTAAAAAGCTCAAACCTTCGTCACAAGATGACAGAGGCACCATGACAAGTAACTTTAAAAAAAATGTAGGGAAACACTACACTAACAGAACTGCCGCATTCAGATCTTAAAGAGCAGATAATTTAGCACAGTAGAACTCAAATTAAATTAGGAAAATCAAATAAATTACTCGTGATCTAACAAGCATTAACATCATTTTCACTTGAGCAATCAGATATCTACAGAGAGAGAGGTATTTGTACAGTGCTACGGCGGCGCTCGGCGGCAATGGCGAATCCGAAGGCGGTCAAGCTCAACACAATGGCCAGCAAATGAACGAGGGACGATCCCTTTCCTTCTCCCATTACTGATGTTGGCTTTAGGGTTTTGAAGAAAGAGACGAGAGTGTGAGTGCGTGGGTGATTTGCGGGGATAGGGATACTAGTAGTCTAGTACTACTCACTCCTCACTCACACAGTAGTGTGGACTGTGGAGTGGCAAAGCCAAAACCAAAAAGCCGTGAAAACGCGACTTCGTTGAGCTTTACAAACACGCACCGATAAAGTTAGCTAACTCCACGCTCTGGAGGGCGGAGGGAGACAAAGAAATGGAAAGCCTCTACTGTAGTGCTGGCCCAGTTGTAATTGGATTCCTTTGAATGGGATTGGATTTTATTATGTCGTTTCCCAAATTAATCTGAATCACCACTTATCTTTTTTCTTTTTTCTTTTTTTAAATTAGAATATATTAGAACTCAATACAATCTAATTTTAATTCTAAAATATATTCTCTTTCACATTTTCTCCTTGATGTGGCGACCATGATAATATACTTTTTCATGTGAATCCAAAAATAAATGTCTACATTAAAATTTTATGTGTAGAGTAAAAGTTAAGAATAAAAATAGAAGTGCGTATAATATTTTTTAATTAAAAAACACATATCATTTATTTTAATTTAGAAAAAAAAAAGTGAAAATAGCAAATGTAACGTCGAATTTAATACGGAAGGAGTAGTGGAGTATTATGAAAGAAGGTTAAAGAGGGGCTCCATATAACAGTTATTATACATTAGAGAGAAAATAAAATTAGTGGCTCCTTTACGGCACCCCTCCTTTACTGACTGAAATTAAAAATTGGAGAATTGGATAAAAGTTCGGATGCTCGAATTTCTTTTCCATCGGTTCGGGTTGGATCCGAACACGCCCTTGACTTTTATCCCTCATTTATATTTTAAAAATTTCCGAGCAGAACTGATCTATGTTTGAATGGGAAGTGCGAACATAGAAGTAGTACTATTAAGAACAAAATCGAAGATCGGATATTTAGGAACCATCCATGTCTAATACGGAGTATCTGGTGAAGATCACATATTGAATCAGAACTGAATTTAGATTGATCGGCAACGATGTCTCTATTGAATCAGCTCTTCAACCGAGGACTTCAGGCCTCTAAGTGGTGAGTTAAATAGCATTCTTTTGTTGATTGCAATTTTTTTTCCTCCCAAACATATCTATTCTCTGTAATTTTAGTGAAAAATACAGTCTTTATCTTTTAATTTTACTTTTTAGTTTCTATTTATACTCTGCGCACAACGCATGTCTTTATGCAATTGTAGTTTTCATTTGTGGGTTGTCAGTTTTCTGAAATGCCCAAGTTTTATTTATGCATTTTGGTGCTAAATGCATCCTCTAGGAGCTGGATTATTTTTATACGTTATTGTAGGATAAAAAAAACATAAATTTTGGAGTAGTCATGCTTCGTTGTTGGCTGTGTAGTTAAAATGTGATACTGATAAATAAATGGTTTTGTAGCAAAACATGTTTAACTTTGGCTGTCTCTCGCATTAAATTGCTGCAAAACAAGAGAGATGTGCAGCTTAAGCTTATGCGCAAAGAGATAGCCCAATTTCTGCAAACTGGCCAAGAAGCCATAGCTCAAATCCGGGTAGAAATTCCTTGTCACTTGTGCTTCACAATTTTTATCTTGTTTCAGTGGTAGTATGATCTTGTTTAGCATTACTGAATGCCTTCATTCAGGTTGAACATGTTATACGAGAACAAAATATATGGGCTGCATATGAGATCTTGGAGATGTTTTGTGAATTTGTTCTTGCTCGTGTTCCTATTCTTGAATCTCAAAGGTTAGCCTATTTCTGACTTGAGATGGAAGAAAATGTCTTTCATTTATTTGATTTTCATTCGGATTTAAATGATTAAGCAAATCAATTACCGAATTACGCAATGCTCTATATTGTTTTTAGTAGTTTTTTTTTTTTTTTTAAAGATAAAAAGGATTGCTCCATTGCTTGAACCTAGTTTGTGCTTAGCTGTATGAGCGTTATTTATCAACCTGTTTTTTATTATTTGTTTTTTTCAGTGTTGAGCTTCTGTATTCTACAGGATAAATTGATGCCTCAGACTAACATATTAACGGTGTGCTTAGTTGTTGGAGAATTGTGTTTAAGTTGAAATATTCTCCAAAGTGAAAATGGAAACAAAATTTTTTAATTATCCAACTTTTTTTAAACAAAGTTAGAAAGCAATTATATTTTGTTTTCCTAATGAAAAAACAGGTGAGCAGGAGAGAAGGAGATTGAGTGATCACTGGGTGTTGAAGCCTTAACAGCGCCATCAGTGTGTGTGTTTTTGGGTGAAGAAGTTGAATGTGGATTCAATTTTGTGGGAAAATGAGGATAGCAATTATGCAACTTTGGCTTTGAGGACTAATATTGAGATTTCTATTATAGTTGAAGGGCTAAAATTAAACTTTTCTGTCCATTTTAACTGAATATCTAATAGGAAGAACTAAAATTGATATTGTCACAATAGTCAAGGAATGGAAATTGAACATTACTTCAAAAGATAAAATAAAGATGACTAGCTCTGTATTACTTAAATGCCAATCTAGTGTCACATCTTTGAATTGTTCTAGGGAGCCAGACATCACAAGACAGATCCACCGTGGATTTATAAATCTTAATAATGTAATTTACAAAAATGTAAGAGTTGCATTTGAAGCCTTGTTCAGATGAAAACGAAACATTACACAGTGTTTCACTTGCCAGTTTTTCTGAACCTTTGACCACAAGTCCAATCTCTCCATTGAATTATCATTCACGGGCTTTCTTTCTAGTCCAGTCTACATTTTCCTGAACCTCTAATTAATTGAAGAAAGAAACACAACATATGTGAACAAACAAGGGAATTTCCCACATAAGTTCTCTAAGCTAATGACTCTTACTGAAATGTGATACACCCATAGGAAATGGACATTGAATAAAATTAATTCAGTCTATTTTGATAATTAACCAGGGCGATAAAATTGCAAGGATCTAGCCTACAAATCAGACCTTGTTTCAATAATCTTGCTCTTATGAAGCATTGAAACCCACATTCTGGTTACTCAGTTTTGGCCCTATCATGATATTCTATGTTACAACTTTTCATATTGTCACTGCTTTATATTTGTGATGCTGTGCTTTGACTATTCGTTTTCTGGGAACAGAGAATGCCCTTCAGAGTTGCGTGAAGCTGTGGCAAGCATAATATTTGCAGCTCCCAGGTGTTCAGATTTGCCAGACTTATTACATGTCAGGAATTTATTTGCAGCCAAGTATGGGAAGGAGTTCGTAGCTGCTGCATCTGAGCTTCGACCTGATACTAGTGTCAACCGTACAGTTAGTTCACTTCCCTGCATTATTCCATTGCCTTATGGATGTACTTTTGGGATTGCCTACTTTAAGTATTCATTTTGTTAATCTCCGAGTGTTTCAGATTGTTGAGAAACTTTCAGTTAGCACTCCATCCCCACAAGTGAAGCTCAAGTTATTGAAGGAAATTGCACGGGAGTATAATGTGGAGTGGGATTCTTCTAAGACTGAATCTGAACTCAGCAGAAAACCAGAGGACCTTTTGGTAACCTTCCTTGCTTCATTCTTGCTCTATGCCTAAGAGTTGACAGTTTCTATATTACCTTGTGAAGAATTTGACTAATATTCTGAATGATAGGCATGCGAAAGTTTAAGGATTCAATCCCCATTTTGCTATTAAGATTTTTGAGTGGTTAAGAAAGTGGCTTAGGAGTTCTCATGCTTTGAGATTCTCTATCTTATATAAAATGCAAACAACAGTTGAGGCATAAAGAAGTTGAGTTGTTATGCCATGTACAAGTTGATTCATGGATCTTCTCACTGCTTTTTGTATTCAGTCATTGTTCTTTTTAAGTCAATGACTCTTCAGTGTTTCCTTATTCATGAATCATGATCCAACCACTTCAGGGTTAACCCCAACCAAGTTGGCTAAGGATACAAACTTGTAACCACAAGGTCACGAGTTCAAATTCCAGCCTTCTTGGGAAAAGCTTTTATTGAGGAAAATCTTTTACAGTGATTGCTGTCAAGATTGACTTGCTTGATAGGATTTTATTTAGATCCTTCTTCTTGGTTTTTGTTTCTTATCTACAGAATGGACCAAAGCAAATAGCCACAGTTTCTCAAGTTTCTGTGGAGCAAAATTCTCGACCAAGTTGTGAGAATTCCTTGCTGTCAACGAATGGTAAACAACGTCGAGAGCATGATCCTCAATCTCCAGGTTGTGTTGCCAAGTCCAAGACACGACCCTTGTTATCTGCTGATACGAATAAAGCATCTTATTATCAGGAGAACAGTGGTGAAGCAGTAACTGATATCAGGGATAAAGGATCAGCATCATCTAATGTAATGGAGAGAGCTGAGAATGCTATTATGGCGGCAGAGCGTGCATCAGCTGCAGCGCGAGCTGCTGCAAAGTTGGTAAATGTCAAGTTTGAATTTGTGAAAGTAGAGGAGCAAAATAGTTAAAATGCTTCACTAAATAAACGGAAAATGGAAATCAGTGTGTATGTACCCTTTTTCAAAAGGGGAAGCTTGTGGCAAGAGTACATGAGTGGAGGTTGATGTTTGTTTTATTGTGGGAGATTTGTGTGAAATGGATTGGGAAGCTGGAAATGAATAAAAGTCTTTAGTATAAGGAGATGTTACTATTATGATGTAAATGCATTTTAGTTTATACAGGAATAGGAAATTGAAGTGTAATCTCCCTCAGCTGGTCCGTTGAGTTTCACTGAATGTTTAAACAAGCTTTAAAATGAGTAGGCCGGGCGGTGTGGATTTAGTTGATTTATCGAAAAGAATTGTTGTTACCCCCTCCTGCTGCATGCATTTAAGTGATGATGAATTTGTGAAATGATTGATTTCTAGGATCCACTGACATGTATCTGCAATCAACTTTTAATATGTTTGGTTGCAAGTACTCCGTGATGACTGATGAAGAAGCAATGCTAGTGCTAGAAAATAAAATTATACTGTATTTGTTATTTATAATGGGTGGCTATCTAGTGACAAGTGGTGTGGTGGTTGAAACAAATCAAAAGTGTTTTCAGCCTTTTCAGTGGTCCATAGTCTTTAAACCACATAGCCCATTTAATAATAATAATAATAATAATAATAATAATAATAATATTATTATTATTATTATTATTATTATTATTATTATTATTATTATTATTATAAGATCTTTGAACCCAAACTAGATTATATATATATTGGCTTTCTGATCTTGTGGTCTAGTGACATCCAGTTGCACCCTCATGTGGAAGAGGGTAGGTTCGAGCCTCAGTGGATTGAGTGCATAGTTTGTGTACTTAAGATGTGTCATTTTAATGTTTAAGTGCGTAACCGCACGAAAAGCTATACCCGCACATGAATCCTCCCTCCCTCTCTCTCTCTCTCTCTCTCTCTCTCTCTCTCTCTCTCTCTCTCTATATATATATATATATATATATATATATATATATATATATGGTCATGTTTAAGCGTGTAACCGCACGAGAAGCTATACTCGCACATGAATCCTTCCCCTATATATATATATGGTCTGGTTCTAGCTGGTTCTAGCTTCTCTAAGTGCGGACATATCTGGATCATTGGATGTGCTCAGATAAACGGAAGAAATTAATAAAATGAGAAAAAATGCAGTGACATTTTATTAATTTCAATGACATGTTGGTGCATTTAGATATGCTTGATGGTGCTTTGGGTCCAATGCACTGTCAAGCATCCACATATGCATCACAAACCAACACTTATGTAGTGTCATTTTAATAATTTCAATGACATTCAGGTGCATTTAGATATGTTTGATAGTGCTTTGAGTCCAATGCACTGCCAAGCATTCCTGTATGCACCACAAACCAACACTTAATGTACCACAGACCAACAAGTAGAGCACTACATATACAGACTAACACTTCCTATATCACACTTCATATATATATATATATATATATATATATATATATATATATTATATGGGTGCTTGATAAAGATGTAACAGTGGTTAGCAGAGGAAACTAATGACACAAGTAAACAAGAATCAGCGCAGCAAAAAGAGAAGGTGTTGGCGATGATGAATTTTGTACCCACATTGATCTTGTGGGTGTAGTGAAGAGTCGTTTTCGCATTTTATGTGTGAGAGAACATATATATTTCCACTGGTCAATGTGGATCATTTAATTATATTTTATTTAATAATAATAATAATAATAATAATAATAATAATAATAATAATAATTATTATTATTATTATTATTATTAATGCACATAAAACATTATATATTACAACTTGTTTATGTTAATATATAATAAAAATCAAGTAGATTGATTGAATAATCTTCAAATTAAACTTATATCATCTTGAATATATCTCCATTTTGCAAATATAATTTGTAGTTTGTACGTACATATCATGATTGAGAACAACACTGTTTGCTGTTGGCTGTTGCTTGCAAAATCAAAATGTATGCTATAATGACCAACACGACCAATGGTGTTTGCATGCTCAAAATTATATATTGAATTATTGACGTAGTGTATGTATGCAGGCCGGGTGGAATCATGTAAATGTTGACCCAAATTACCCCGGCCCCTGAATCATTATATTAATTATGAATAAAAAGAATAAAGAATTTTATGAGTATATATTTAGCATTAAAATGCATATGCAATGGGTTTTGTCTTGTGGTATCAAACATATTCTATTCCTGGTAAGATTCAAGATGCAGGAAAAGCATCTATCATCCAACCACGCACACCTATCTATCTATATTATCATTTAATTTACATTTTTAAAAAATAAATTAAAAGTAGTGTCTCAGCTTTGAGAAAGTGAAACAGAAAACTAAATATTGCAGTTATATATAATTTTATATATATATATATATATATATATATATATATATATATATATATATATATATATATTTATTATTAATTGTACTTCAATAAAAAAAAAAAAAGGGATGGGATCGGACTTGGGGGAGTATAGTTTCAATTAATTAATTAAGGGTTACACTTCTGTGATACCGTCTCATGGATTCTTATCTGTGAGATAATGGATCGGGTAAATATAGAAATATAATACTTATACTGAAAAATATAATACTAATTAGGAAAAACGTAATACTATTAATCAAAATATAAAAATATTACATTATATTTTTTATTCAAAATTATAACACTTTTCCAGTAATAAATATTTTATTCTTTATTAGTATTACATTTTCTAGTATAAATATTATATTTGATATTGACTCGACTTATCTGACGAACAAGAATCCGTGTCTCACACAAATTTTTGTCTTTAATTATTATTCTATTTATTTCATCTTATGTGTCTGGTTAGATTAACAAGACTTGACTAAAGTTATATTAATACAATTTTTTATAATGTTAAGTTTGCTATAAGTATATAAAATTTATATATTTAGAAACTACATTAAAATACTATTAAATATGAAAAATCAAATTTAAAAATAATTTTAAAAATATACTAAAGAAAAAAAGTTATGTTGACTTATAAAATAGTAAATATGAGATGTAAAATAAGATAGAAGAGTATATATTTATATTGGGTGGTCGGGGAGAAAAGAGAATTGAAGCATGTCGTTAGCAACGCAAACTGATGGCCAATAGAGAGAAGAAACAGTGATATTACTGCAAAGGCTGTTACAGTGGGTATAATTGTCGCCCCAAATACAAAACCTTTTTGTAATTAAATAATACTCCTAGTACTAATTATACCATATGTGAAAAAAAAAAATTAAAATAAAATAAACCCTCACACACAGACACTGTGTAATGTAGCAGCTTTAAACATCCCCTAAAATTGTGACTAACTCTACAAATCTATAGCCGTCGACTTTTGCAGCAGTCGATCTAGCCACTACTTAAACATTTTTTATAAAATAATTTTTTATAGGAGATTATCAGTTTCTTTAGTCTTCCCTACGTTTCAACAAGATCAATTATCAGTGCTAGTACGTACTATTCCTTGTCTTTTTTTTTTTTAAATGTAAAAAATAAAATATTCCCCCTACGCTAGCTCCCTCATAAATGTAGACATTGCTAGCACACCTATACAATTATGTCTTTTAAAAAAATTACCCACATTATTATTACTACCTCCGTTCCATTTTAGTTGTCTGGTTCGTTTAACGAGGTTTGACAAGTTATTTTTAATCTAATTTTTCATAATATTAAGTTTAGTATTAATATATAAAATTTATATATTTAGAAACTACATTAAAAATATTATTAAACACAAAAAAATTGAATTTAAAAATAATAAAAAATTACTAAAGAAAATAAGCAATGAAGAAAGAGTTGGTTTGACCAATGAACAGTAAATAAGACAGGTAAAATGGGACAGAAGAAATATTACATAAGTATAAATGTTTAGTAAAAAAAGATATTATAATACAATATTATTAAAAAACTATAATTTCTTATCTTACAATTTTATTATTATTAGGGAAAATTGTAATTTATGCCCCTCCATAATATGCTAATTATCAATGTCACCCCTGAATTATTAGTAGTGTAAATGTTGCCCCTCAATTTTCAAAAACGGTACATATATTGCCCCTCACGTACCAACAAGAGGGGCAATATTTACACCACGAGAGGAATAATATATATACTATTTTTAAAAATTGAGGGGCAATATTTACACCACTAATAATTCAGGAGTGACATTGATAATGGACATATTATGGAGGGGCATAAATTACAATTTTCCCTTATTATTATTATTATTATTATTATTATTATTATTATTATTATTATTATTATATAAAAAGGAAATACATACTATAATCCGTAAGTAATTTTTTTTGGGTAAAAATCCGTAAGTAATTGATAAAATGAGAAGAAGAGATAGATAGAGTGTTGTATTTAGCTAGCATAGGTTGAGATAGATTGCAGCATGCAGGTTGGTAGGTAGATAGGTACAGGTAGCTACACTAGGATGTTTGTCAACCTAGATTATAGTGTTGTACGTAGGTATGATATGATATGATATGATCTCGGGATTTCAGCTAGATATAAACCAAAAGAAAGAGAGAGACTCAACATGTAGTGCTTCTGTAGCTCTCTATTTGTGCAACAGTGCCCAGGCCACAAACTCTACATCTGCCCCGCCCCGGCCTCTTGCATTGCATTGCATGCGTGTTATATATATATATATATATATATATATATATATATATATATATAGGGGATAAGATCTTGTGTGAAGGAGGTTTCGGGTGAAATATGCGATTCGATCAAAGTCACCTTAAGTGTTAAAATAACACATTTTAAGTGCTAAAATAACGCACTTTCAGTGTTAAAAATGACGTACTTTTAAGTGTTACAATGATGTACTTTAAGTAGTAAAATCACGCATCTCAAGTGTTAAAATGACGCACCTTAAGTATATAACTGATGAACCTTAAATGTTATTTGACGCCCTAAAGTGATTTAACAAAACTTAAAGTAATTCCAACTAAATGTAGTATCTACTACCTAATACCATATCAACTACAATAAATATTTAAATAATTATATTTAGAAAAGCATAAATTAAATATATTTTTTTTGAGTACTATTGACTTAATTTAATACCAACTATAATATAATTAACTTCTCTTATATTATTTTGTATTGATATTTTTTTTTGAATACTATTTTGTATTGATATATTTGAATTACTTATTTAAATACAAATATTAAAATTAAATCAGTTCCAATGCGCGTGTAAATTAGTATATTATAAAAAAATAGAGTAAGCATTTGGTTGTTTAATTTCATACTCCTTTAAAGACACAAAATTATGCAAGTAATCAATATGTATGCATGCTTGCTTTTAAGTTTTATGCTATATGATATATAATTACTTCCATGCATGGGTTTTCCATTATATGATATACATTTATATAATACCTGATAAATTACTTTACACAAATTAATATGATGAATGCACTGAAACATGAACAGGTGCTCGGTTAATTGCAGTCCAGCTTAACCTAACCTAGATGGAGCTGAGGATGGTTTCTTTAAACATGACAATTCAGGGCTAAGGGGATATATAGCTTCAGTTCTATCTATGTGTAAAGCTTTACTAGTAGAGAGCTCTTAAAGTTGACCAGCCAATTAGAGTGCATATATATATATATATATTGCTGCCTGCTCACCCTACGCTAGCTAGGGTTTTAAAAAAAAATAAAATATTTTCATTATTCAAAATGATAAGCAGCTTTTTGGACCAAAATTTCTTCTCTTTTTAGCCTTTAAATGTTGCTAGCATTAGCATGCATACAGATCTCATCTTTATTCAGCTCGATCAATAGCCAAGCCTCAACTTTATCCCATCCTTGGGTTTTGGAAAACTTGCCCTAGGTAGGTAGGTTGAACCTTGAGTATATTATTACTGGTTTTGGAATTGGAATTCAACCATTACAAAAACTAGTCTCGAGTGGGAGGAACAAATAGAAAATAGATCGAAGGGGCTAAAATTAACCACTACAGTACGGAACCTAACTGTATATATATTGGTTACTATGAAAAATGTGGCCTGGTCACATTTTAATAAATATATTAAACTTTAAAGTACACTAATATTTGGAGGCGATTTTATGGGCGTGGATAATGTTTGGGGCCGTGATTTTAGACGTGGCAGCGTGGCTCGGGGTGCGATTTATTGTTGAACTACTCTCTTTCGCTGACGACTTCTCGCAGCTCAGAGAGTGGGGGACTGATGATGGATAAATACAACCCGGGTCTACCACGGGTCAGCCCGGAGCGGAAATAGGGGGCCAACCCGAGCCCATGCGACTAGGCCGTAGGGGGCCCAAGTTGACCCCTCGGGGTCAACTTGGCCGACTCCGGCCCATGACTTGACCCCTCGGGGTCGACTCAAGGGCAACCCTGGCCCATGAGTCGACCCCGGGGTCGTCTTGGGCGAGCCCCGGGCTCGGCCACGACCTCGGGGTCTCGGCTTGACGCGGTCTTCTCGGCACAAGACTCGGTCCTAGGCCGTTAGAGTGGTTCTCTCCGAGCGGTTAGGCCTAGGAACTAGTATAAAAACATGCAACATTGTCCTATTGAGACATCTTCTTCATACTGTGTCCTAACAACATTCTTGTCTTATTATTGCATAATCTTGTAATAGCTTTATCGTTTATTCAATACATAATCACCCCCGAGGTGAGCTTTGATCCGTTACTTGTCATACCTCCTATAATCTTATCGGGTTTATTGATTCGGGCAACCCGGATTAATTAAATCCATCAAACCTATTGTGAAAAAGAAATATAGAAGAATCTGATTTCAATTCATCAAAATCTAGTTGCAACCAACCCTAAGGGGAGATAAGTAAATTAAGATATCATTGAATTGGTCGGATTATTTCCTCTTTCCTTTTCTCTCTTTTGAGTAAATGGAGGTTGGGGGGGGGGGGGTACGAAATGGACTACGTACTAGTATAGACCACCCGAAGATAATTAAAATTAATTAAAGAGCTTGGGAAGTCGTACCGTATCGTAGTGATGGAAACAGTTCAATGAGACGTGGGAAGCTTTGAGGTTGTGTAGAGTACCAGCAGGAGGGCTTAGGCTTCTGTGGATCAAATAATCTTTAGCATGCTCTCTCTTCTGTGCCTGCAAGGCAATAGTTTTTGTCATTATTTCCCTTATAGATATAGCCATTTTCTTTTTATTTTTAGTAAATAAATTATTAAATTTGAAATATCTAATTAACATTAGTTCCAATTTTATGTCACTAGATTGAGTACAAACCTTTAGTTATAACAGTATATTTGATACATCAAATAAGTCATAAGCATATTCTGATATTTAATAAGTCATTTTATTTTTACATCATATAGTATTTTTTTAGTGAATTATTTTCTATTGTAACTTTATAAGAAAATAGTGATTTCGATAAGAATAGCTTTTTATACTAATACTTAAATGATATGTTTTTTTAAATCCTATTATACGAGTTGCCATAACACACGTTACATTATGTATTTGTTCAAATATTATTCATTTGTTGATAAAACTTTACAACAAATTTGAGAAAGAATATGACTATATATTGATAAGTACTTATTTGTTTATATATATTTTCTCCCCTTTCACTAAGTCATTTTGTTTATAGGTCATTTCAAATTTTATGAGGTTAGGACTAAATAAATTGTGTTGCCAAGGGCTTTGTAGTCCGGTGGCATCAAACCCTTCCCTGTATACGGGAGGTGGTGGGTTCGAGCCTCAGTGCAGGCGTTGCTGTCTCTTTGTGCTTCAGTAGGTTGAGAAAGTAGTTTATGAATAGATACTACATTGTAATAAAGTCAGTAGCATTCAAAAAAAATTAATAAATTGTGTTATTTTGTAAGGAGATTGGTTTGGAAAGCTTTATTAAGAGCAAAGGTGAATATTTTCATGCATTTTGGTGGGCATTGGAGTCAAATGGATGTCAAATATGAAGCTAGGGAGATGGATGCAACACTTATAAGGGAGCCAAGAGTGGTGTTTTCAATGGTCTTGGTCATTTAGGCAAACCAAAACAAAAGAAGAGCAAAAGATCAAGGCATTGCAATTTTCGCTCATTTCAACCACTGTTCGGTTATTTGACCATATCTTAGCATAGGAATGTCCAAATGAGGTCATTCTTACTCCATTGGAAAGTTAGTATAAAAAGCTATTCTTATCAACCACAAAGGTCAATGAAATTTTTTTGGGAGTGAAGACCACTTACATGGCCGTGTAAGTGGCGGTGTATTTTTGCACCATTTACAGTGAAGATGGATGTTTCCAGTGCATTTGGACATGACCACTTACACGGCCATGTCACCCATCCCCTGTTCACTATTTAAGCTCGTTTTGAGCATTTTCAACTTGGTTTTAACCCATAGTTGAACCCTAGACACTCTCCTTCACTTCCTTTCATATTTTTAGGTTAGATTAGGCTTAGATTTATGTTCTTTAACACTTTTGAAGCATGTAATCTTGGATTTGAAACTTGGATTTTAACATTTCAAGATTCCACCATCCAATTTCAATATAGAGAAGCTTTCTTTCCTATTATGAGTACATGAGTGGAGGTTGATGTTTGTTTTATTGTGGGAGATTTGTGTGAAATGGATTGGGAAGCTGGAAATGAATAAAAGTCTTTAGTATAAGGAGAGATGTTACTATTATGATGTAAATGCATTTTAGTTATACAGGAATAGGAAATTGAAGTGTAATCTCCCTCAGCTGGTCCGTTGAGTTTCACTGAATGTTCAAAAGCTTTAAATGAGTAGGGGGGCGGTGTGGATTTAGTTGATTTATCGAAAAGAATTGTTGTTACACCCCTCCTGCTGCATGCATTTAAGTGATGATGAATTTGTGAAATGATTGATTTGTAGGATCCACTGACAATGTATCTGCAATCAACTTTTAATATGTTTGGTTGCAAGTACTCGTGTGATGACTGATGAAGAAGCAATGCTAGTGCTAGAAAAATATTATATTTGTTATTTATAATGGTGGCTATCTAGTGACTAGTGGTGTGGTGGTTGAAACAAATAAGTGTTTTCAGCCTTTTCAGTGGTCATAGTCTTTAACCCACATAGCCCAATTTAATAATAATAATAATAATAATATATAATAATAATAATAATTATTTTTTATTATTTTTAGATTTTAAACTAGATTATATATATATTGGTTCTGACATTGTGGTCTAGTGACATCTGGTTGCACCCTCATGTGGAAGAGGGGTAGGTTTGAGCCTCAATGGATTGAGTGCATAGTTTGTGTACTTAAGATGCGTCATTTTAATGTTTAAGTGCGTAACGCACGAGAAGCTATACCCGCACATGAATCATTCCCCTCTCTCTCTCTCTCTCTCTATATATATATATATATATATAATATATATATATATAGGGGAAGGATTCATGTGCGAGTATAGCTTCTCGTGGTCATGTTTAAGTGTGTAACCGCACGAGAAGCTATACTCGCACATGAATCCTTCCCTATATATATATATATATATATATATAATATATATATATTCTAGCTTCTCCAAGTGCTGGTCTGGTTCTAGCTTCTCTAAGTGAGGACATATCTGGATCATTGGATGTGCTCAGATAAACGGAAGAAATTAATAAAATGAGAAAAAATGCAGTGACATTTTATTAATTTCAATGACATGTTGGTGCATTTAGATATGCTTGATGGTGCTTTGGGTCCAATGCACTGTCAAGCATCCACATATGCATCACAAACCAACACTTATGTAGTGACATTTTAATAATTTTAATGACATTCAGGTGCATTTAGATATGTTTGATGGTGCTTTGAGTCCAATGCACTGCCAAGCATTCCTGTATGCACCACAAACCAACACTTAATGTACCACAGACCAACAAGTAGAGCACTACATATACAGACTAAACACTTCCTATATCACACTTCATATATAATATATATTATATATATATATATAATATATATATATATATTATATGGGTGCTTGATAAAGATGTAACAGTGGTTAGCAGAGGAAACTAATGACACAAGTAAACAAGAATCAGCGCAGCAAAAGAGAAGGTGTTGGCGATGATGAATTTTGTACCCACATTGATCTTGTGGGTGTGAAGAGTCGTTTTCGCATTTTATGTGTGAGAGAACATATATATTTCCACTGGTCAATGTGGATCATTTAATTATATTTTATTTAATAATAATAATAATAATAATAATAATAATAATAATTATTATTATTATTATTATTATTATTATTATTAATGCACATAAAACATTATATATTACAACTTGTTTATGTTAATATATAATAAAAATCAAGTAGATTGATTGAATAATCTTCAAATTAAACTTATATCATCTTGAATATATCTCCATTTTGCAAATATAATTTGTAGTTTGTACGTACATATATCATGATTGAGAACAACACTGTTTGCTGTTGGCTGTTGCTTGCAAAATCAAAATGTATGCTATAATGACCAACACGACCAATGGTGTTTGCATGCTCAAAATTATATATTGAATTATTGACGTAGTGTATGTATGCAGGCCGGGTGGAATCATGTAAATGTTGACCCAAATTACCCCGGCCCCTGAATCATTATATTAATTATGAATAAAAAGAATAAAGAATTTTATGAGTATATATTTAGCATTAAAATGCATATGCAATGGGTTTTGTCTTGTGGTATCAAACATATTCTATTCCTGGTAAGATTCAAGATGCAGGAAAAGCATCTATCATCCAACCACGCACACACCTATCTATCTATATTATCATTTAATTTACATTTTTAAAAAATAAATTAAAAGTAGTGTCTCAGCTTTGAGAAAGTGAAACAGAAAACTAAATATTGCAGTTATATATAATTATATATATATATATATATTTTATTATTAATTGTACTTCAATAAAAAAAAAAAAAAAAAAAAGGGATGGATCGGACTTGTGGAGTATAGTTTCAATTAATTAATTAAGGGTTACACTTCTGTGAGACCGTCTCATGGATTCTTATCTGTGAGATTGGGTAAATATAGAAATATAATACTTATACTGAAAAATATATATACTAATTAGGAAAAACGTAATACTATTTATTATATTATTTTTTTATTCTTTACTTTTTTAATTTTTATTATTAGTTTACATTTTCTAGTATAAATATTATATTTGATATTGACTCGACTTATCTGACGAACAAGAATCCGTGTCTCACACAAATTTTTGTCTTTAATTATTATTCTATTTATTTCATCTTATGTGTCTGGTTAGATTAACAAGACTTGACTAAAGTTATATTAATACAATTTTTTATAATGTTAAGTTTGCTATAAGTAATATAAATTTATATATTTAGAAACTACATTAAAATACTATTAAATATGAAAAATCAAATTTAAAAATAATTTTAAAAATATATACTAAAGAAAAAAAGTTATGTTGACTTATAAAATAGTAAATATGAGATGTAAAATAAGATAGAAGAGTATATATTTATATTGGGTGGTCGGGGAGAAAAGAGAATTGAAGCATGTCGTTAGCAACGCAAACTGATGGCCAATAGAGAGAAGAAACTGATATTACTGCAAAGGCTGTTACAGTGGGTATAATTGTCGCCCCAAATACAAAACCTTTTTGTAATTAAATAATACTCCTAGTACTAATTATACCATATGTGAAAAAAAAAAATTAAAATAAAATAAACCCCTCACACAGACACTGTGTAATGTAGCAGCTTTAAACATCCCCTAAAATTGTGACTAACTCTACAAATCTATAGCCGTCGACTTTTGCAGCAGTCGATCTAGCCACTACTTAAACATTTTTTAAAAAATAATTTTTTATAGGAGATTATCAGTTTCTTTAGTCTTCCCTACGTTTCAACAAGATCAATTATCAGTGCTAGTACGTACTATTCCTTGTCTTTTTTTTTTTAAATGTAAAAAATAAAATATTCCCCCTACGCTAGCTCCCATAAATGTAGACATTGCTAGCACACCTATACAATTATGTCTTTTAAAAAAATTACCCACATTATTATTACTACCTCCGTTCCATTTTAGTTGTCTGGTTCGTTTAACGAGGTTTGACAAGTTATTTTTAATCTAATTTTTTATAATATTAAGTTTAGTATTAATATATAAAATTTATATATTTAAAAACTACATTAAAAATATTATTAAACACAAAAAATTGAATTTAAAAATAATAAAAAATTACTAAAGAAAATAAGCAATGAAGAAAGAGTTGGTTTGACCAATGAACAGTAAATAAGACAGGTAAAATGGGACAGAAGAAATATTTACATAAGTATAAATGTTTAGTAAAAAAAGATATTATAATACAATATTATTAAAAAACTATAATTTCTTATCTTACAATTTTATTATTATTAGGGAAAATTGTAATTTATGCCCCTCCATAATATGCTAATTATCAATGTCACCCCTGAATTATTAGTAGTGTAAATGTTGCCCCTCAATTTTCAAAAACGGTACATATATTGCCCCTCACGTACCAACAAGAGGGGCAATATTTACACCACGAGAGGAATAATATATATACTATTTTTAAAAATTGAGGGGCAATATTTACACTAATAATTCAGGAGTGACATTGATAATGGACATATTATGGAGGGCATAAATTACAATTTTCCCTTATTATTATTATTATTATTATTATTATTATTATTATTATTATTATATTATATAAAAGGAAATACATACTATAATCCGTAAGTAATTTTTTTTGGGTAAAAATCCGTAAGTAATTGATAAAATGAGAAGAAGAGATAGATAGAGTGTTGTATTTAGCTAGCATAGGTTGAGATAGATTGCAGCATGCAGGTTGGTAGGTAGATAGGTACAGGTAGCTACACTAGGATGTTTGTCACCTAGATTATAGTGTTGTACGTAGGTATGATATGATATGATATGATCTCGGGATTTCAGCTAGATATAAACCAAAAGAAAGAGAGAGACTCAACATGTAGTGCTTCTGTAGCTCTCTATTTGTGCAACAGTGCCCAGGCCACAAACTCTACATCTGCCCCGCCCCGGCCTCTTGCATTGCATTGCATGCGTGTTATATATATATATATATATATATATATATATATATATATATATAGGGATAAGATCTTGTGTGAAGGAGGTTTCGGGTGAAATATGCGATTCGATCAAAGTCACCTTAAGTGTTAAAATAACACATTTTAAGTGCTAAAATAACGCACTTTCAGTGTTAAAAATGACGTACTTTTAAGTGTTACAATGATGTACTTTAAGTAGTAAAATCACGCATCTCAAGTGTTAAAATGACGCACCTTAAGTATATAACTGATGAACCTTAAATGTTATTTGACGCCCTAAAGTGATTTAACAAAACTTAAAGTAATTCCAACTAAATGTAGTATCTACTACCTAATACCATATCAACTACAATAAATATTTAAATAATTATATTAGAAAAGCATAAATTAAATATATTTTTTTTGAGTACTATTGACTTAATTTAATACCAACTATAATATAAATTAACTTCTCTTATATTATTTTGTATGATATTTTTTTTTGAATACTATTTTGTATTGATATATTTGAATTACTTTATTTAAATACAAATATTAAAATTAAATCAGTTCCAATGCGCGTGTAAATTAGTATATTATAAAAAAATAGAGTAAGCATTTGTTGTTTAATTTCATACTCCTTTAAAGACACAAAATTATGCAAGTAATCAATATGTATGCATGCTTGCTTTTAAGTTTTATGCTATATGATATATAATTACTTCCATGCATGGGTTTTCCATTATATGATATACATTTATATAATACCTGATAAATTACTTTACACAAATTAATATGATGAATGCACTGAAACATGAACAGGTGCTCGGTTAATTGCAGTCCAGCTTAACCTAACCTAGATGAGGCTGAGGATGGTTTCTTTAAACATGACAATTCAGGGCTAAGGGGATATATAGCTTCAGTTCTATCTATGTGTAAAGCTTTACTAGTAGAGAGCTCTTAAAGTTGACCAGCCAATTAGAGTGCATATATATTATATATATTGCTGCCTGCTCACCCTACGCTAGCTAGGGTTTTAAAAAAAAATAAAATATTTTCATTATTCAAAATGATAAGCAGCTTTTTGGACCAAAATTTTCTTCTCTTTTTAGCCTTTAAATGTTGCTAGCATTAGCATGCATACAGATCTCATCTTTATTCAGCTCGATCAATAGCCAAGCCTCAACTTTATCCCATCCTTGGGTTTTGGAAAACTTGCCCTAGTAGGTAGGTTGAACCTTGAGTATATTATTACTGGTTTTGAATTGGAATTCAACCATTACAAAAACTAGTCTCGAGTGGGAGGAACAAATAGAAAATAGATCGAAGGGGCTAAAATTAACCACTACAGTACGGAACCTAACTGTATATATATTGGTTACTATGAAAAATGTGGCCTGGTCACATTTTAATAAAATATATTAAACTTTAAAGTACACTAATATTTGGAGGCGATTTTATGGGCGTGGATAATGTTTGGGGCCGTGATTTTAGACGTGGCAGCGTGGCTCGGGGTGCGATTTATTGTTGAACTACTCTCTTTCGCTGACGACTTCTCGCAGCTCAGAGAGTGGGGGACTGATGATGGATAAATACAACCCGGGTCTACCCGGGTCAGCCCGGAGCGGAAATAGGGGGCCAACCCGAGCCCATGCCGACTAGGCCGTAGGGGGCCCAAGTTGACCCTCGGGGTCAACTTGGCGACTCCGGCCCATGACTTGACCCCTCGGGTCGACTCAAGGGCAACCCTGGCCCATGAGTCGACCCCGGGTCGTCTTGGGCGAGCCCGGCTCGGCCACGACCTCGGGTCTCGGCTTGACGCGGTCTTCTCGCACAAGACTCGGTCCTAGGCCGTTAGAGTGGTTCTCTCCGAGCGGTTAGGCCTAGGAACTAGTATAAAAACATGCAACATTGTCCTATTGAGACATCTTCTTCATACTGTGTCCTAACAACATTCTTGTCTTATTATTGCATAATCTTGTAATAGCTTTATCGTTTATTCAATACATAATCACCCCCGAGGTGAGCTTTGATCCGTTACTTGTCATACCTCCTATAATCTTATCGGTTTATTGATTCGGGCAACCCGGATTAATTAAATCCATCAAACCTATTGTGAAAAAGAAATATAGAAGAATCTGATTTCAATTCATCAAAATCTAGTTGCAACCAACCCTAAGGGGAGATAAGTAAATTAAGATATCATTGAATTGGTCGGATTATTTCCTCTTTCCTTTTCTCTCTTTTGAGTAAATGGAGGTTGGGGGGGGGGGGGGGGTACGAATGGACTACGTACTAGTATAGACCACCCGAAGATAATTAAAATTAATTAAAAGAGCTTGGGAAGTCGTACCGTTATCGTAGTGATGGAAACAGTTCAATGAGACGTGGGAAGCTTTGAGGTTGTGTAGAGTACCAGCATGAGGCTTAGGCTTCTGCTGGATCAAATAATCTTAGCATGCTCTCTCTTCTGTGCCTGCAAGGCATAGTTTTGTCATTATTTCCCTATAGATATAGCCATTTTCTTTTATTTTTAGTAAATAAATTATTAAATTTGAAATATCTAATTAACATTAGTTCCAATTTTATGTCACTAGATTGAGTACAAACCTTTAGTTATAACAGTATATTTGATACATCAAATAAGTCATAAGCATATTCTGATATTTAATAAGTCATTTTATTTTTACATCATATAGTATTTTTTTAGTGATTATTTCTATTGTAACTTTATAAGAAAATAGTGATTTCGATAAGAATAGCTTTTATACTAATACTTAAATGATATGTTTTTTTAAATCCTATTATACGAGTTGCCATAACACACGTTACATTATGTATTTGTTCAAATATTATTCATTTGTTGATAAAACTTTACAACAAATTGAGAAAGAATATGACTATGGCTCTGTTTGGCAGAGCTTATTTAGGAGCTTATAGCTTATTTTAAGCTACTAATAAGCTATAAGCTCTGTTTGGTAATGTTCCTAAAATAAGCTAGTAGCTTAAAATAAGAGCTTATTTTTGAACGCTATCTAAGGTAGCGTTTCAAAATAAGCTAGTAGCTTCCTAACTTTTTTTCCATCTTTAACCTAATTATTTAAAGAAATGCCATAATTTACCCTTCCCAATTAAAATTTTTTGGCTAAACTTTTTAACTTTTTCTCTTCAATATGTTTGGTTGTAATTTCAATTTGACATTTGTGTTTGAACATTGATTTTTTGTATGAACTAATTTATGAATTATAAACATTTTGTTTTACTTTATATGTTTTCAAATATATGTTCTTACTTTATATTTTATTAAAATATATTAATTTCACTATTTTATATTTTAATATATAAAACAAAAATGTTTAAATTTAAAACTATTTAAATTGTATGAAGATGTCCTTTTAGTCTTTTTACATTTATCAACTTATCAAAAGCTAATTTTACCAATTACAATCAAGCATAGCAGCTAGCTTAACAGCTCTTCAGATTTCAGCTTCGAGCTTATAGCTTTTCAGTTTTCAGCTACTTTTCAGCTTTCAGCTACCTTTTCAGCTAGGTTTGCCAACATAGCCTATATGGCTTTGTTTGGCAGAGCTTATTTAGGAGCTTATAGCTTATTTTAAGCTACTAATAAGCTATAAGCTTTGTTTGGTAATGTTTCAAAATAAGCTAGTAGCTTAAAATAAGAGCTTATTTTGAAACGCTACTTGGGGTAGCTTTTCAAAATAAGCTAGTAGCTTTTTAACTTTTTTCCATCTTTATCCTTATTATTTTAAATAAATGACATCCTTTACCCTCTCAATTAAAACCCTTTTGACATTTTTTTCATTATGTTTGATTGTTTCATGTTGTTGTAATTTCAGTTTGATATTTATGTTTGAACATTAATTTTGTATGAACTAATCTTATGAATTATAATTTTTTTTTACTTTATATATTTTCAAATATATGTTCTTACTTTATATTTTATTTAAATATATTGATTTCATTATTTTATATTTTAATATATAAACAAACCTATTTAAATTTAAAATTATTTAAATTGTATGAAGATATCCTTTTTAGTCATTTTACATTTATCAGCTTATCAAAAAGCTAATTTTACCAAACACTTTTAAGCATAACAGCTCTTCAGATTTCAGCTTCGAGCTTATAGCTTTTCAGTTTTCAGCTACTTTTCAGCTTTTCAGCTACCTTTTCAGCTCGGTTTGCCCCTCATTTCATAGAAAAATTGAGTTTATAAAAGGGTGGCTCCAATTTCATCACCCAACTCTCGTTGAGGCAAGGAATTCTCCAAATACATGTCAATGACTGTGTACATCAAACATTAACAAGAACTTTTCACAATCACATGAACCCTAGGTTAGAGTTTTTATCCTTTTTTCAATAATCACAATTAAGCATCAAGATAGATAATACAACACTTAATCAAGTCTAAAAACTAACTACTCATGATTAAATAGCATAAAAACACAAAAACACAAGTAATAAACATAAATCTGCGCAAAAGAAAAAGATAATAGAAAGAAAACCTTCTCTATATTGAAATTGATGGTGGAATCTTGAAATGTTGGAATCCAAGTTTCAAATCCAAGATTAAGCCTTCAAAAGTGTTAAAGAACATAATCTAAGTCTAATCTAACCTAAAATATGAAAGGAAGTGAAGGAAAGTGTCTAGGTTCAACTATTGGGTTAAAACCAAGTTGAAAATGCTCAAAACGAGTTTAAATAGTGAACAGGGATGGGTGACATGGCCGTGTAAGTGGTGGTGTCCAAATGCACTGGAAACATCCATCTTCACTGTAAATGGTGCAAAAATACACCGCCACTTACACGACCATGTAAGTGGTCTTCACTCCCAAAAAAATTTCATTGACCTTTGTGGTCTTCAAAAAAGTTGTAGCCCTTCAAGTTAACTTTCCAATGAGGTAAGAATGACATCATTTGGACATTCCTATGCTGAGATATGGTCAAATAACCGAACAGTGGTTGAAATGAGCGAAAATTGCAATGCCTTGATCTTTTGCTCTTCTTTTGTTTTGGTTTGCCTAAATGACCAAGATCATTTAAAACACCACTCTTGGCTCCCTTATAAGTGTTGCATCCATCTCCCTAGCTTCATATTTGACATCCATTTGACTCCAATGCCCACCAAAATGCATGAAAATATTCACTTTTGCTCTTAATAAAGCTTTCCAAACCAATCTCCTTACAAAATAACACAATTTATTTAGTCCTAACCTCATAAAATTTGAAATGGCCTATAAACAAAATGACTTAGTGAAAGGGGAGAAAATATATATAAACAAATAAGTACTTATCAATATAGGCTATGTTTGGCAAACCGAGCTGAAAAGGTAGCTGAAAGCTGAAAAGTAGCTGAAAACTGAAAAGCTATAAGCTCGAAGCTGAAATCTGAAGAGCTGTTATNATAACAGCTCTTCAGATTTCAGCTTCGAGCTTATAGCTTTTCAGTTTTCAGCTACTTTTCAGCTTTCAGCTACCTTTTCAGCTCGGTTTGCCAAACATAGCCTATATTGATAAGTACTTATTTGTTTATATATATTTTCTCCCCTTTCACTAAGTCATTTTGTTTATAGGCCATTTCAAATTTTATGAGGTTAGGACTAAATAAATTGTGTTATTTTGTAAGGAGATTGGTTTGGAAAGCTTTATTAAGAGCAAAAGTGAATATTTTCATGCATTTTGGTGGGCATTGGAGTCAAATGGATGTCAAATATGAAGCTAGGGAGATGGATGCAACACTTATAAGGGAGCCAAGAGTGGTGTTTTAAATGATCTTGGTCATTTAGGCAAACCAAAACAAAAGAAGAGCAAAAGATCAAGGCATTGCAATTTTCGCTCATTTCAACCACTGTTCGGTTATTTGACCATATCTCAGCATAGGAATGTCCAAATGATGTCATTCTTACCTCATTGGAAAGTTAACTTGAAGGGCTACAACTTTTTTGAAGACCACAAAGGTCAATGAAATTTTTTTGGGAGTGAAGACCACTTACATGGTCGTGTAAGTGGCGGTGTATTTTTGCACCATTTACAGTGAAGATGGATGTTTCCAGTGCATTTGGACACCACCACTTACACGGCCATGTCACCCATCCCCTGTTCACTATTTAAACTCGTTTTGAGCATTTTCAACTTGGTTTTAACCCATAGTTGAACCCTAGACACTTTCCTTCACTTCCTTTCATATTTTTAGGTTAGATTAGACTTAGATTTATGTTCTTTAACACTTTTGAAGCATGTAATCTTGGATTTGAAACTTGGATTCCAACATTTCAAGATTCCACCATCCAATTTCAATATAGAGAAGTTTTCTTTCCTATTATCTTTTTCTTTTGCGCAAGATTTATGTTTATTACTTGTGTTTTTGTGTTTTTATGCTATTTAATCATGAGTAGTTAGTTTTTAGACTTGATTAAGTGTTGTATTATCTATCTTGATACTTACTTTGTGATTATTGAAAAAAGGATAAAAACTCTAACCTAGGGTTCATGTGATTGTGAAAGTTCTTGTTAATGTTTGATGTACACAGTCATTGACATGTATTTGGAGAATTCCTTGCCTCAACGAGAGTTGGGTGATGAATTGGAGCCACCCCTTTTATAAACTCAATTTTTCTTATGAAATGAGGGAAACTGAGGGTTTAAGATGCTTTGTGTGCTTGATGGACTTGGAATTGATATACCATGAGAGTCGGGCAATTCCTTGTTCTAATCATTGTTTATTTGCTCACGGAATTGACTTTAGATTAGGATATGTATGTGCATTCCCTATTGACTCCGGTTACTTGTTCTCCCTAACTTGAGTCCTATTTCTTTATTTTGTATTTATCTCTTGTCCATATGTGTTTGTTCTACCTTGTTGTCATTTGCTTAGCTTCTTGTTGATCTCCTTATGCTAGTGCCTAGTTTTGTGATTGCATATTGCGTGTCATAACCACCAATTCCCTAAGGACGACATTTCACACTCATAGACTCACAACCACTCATTTTTGCTACGTCATATATATATATATATATATATATATATATATATATATATATATATATATATATATATATATATATATATATATATATATATATAGAGAGAGAGAGAGAGAGAGAGAGAGAGAGAGAGTTAATACGGTTCATATGATAATCACTCCCGAGTGAGAACATGTTGTTTAATTTGGGCTATTCACTTGATAAGCCCCTGAGTGGTGGTGGTAGTTGTGGTGGTGATGGTAATAATAATAATAATCCATAAGCTAATAACTTTTTTTTTTAAAAAAAAAAAGCGAAAAGAGAAATGAAAAATAAAAAAATTCGAAAAATGTCTTCTGACTAAAAAAATTAGGAAGACGTTTTCCCCAAATTGAGCATTATTTTTTCATTGACCAGAATAAATATTTTCTTTTGACTTCATTTTTCCTGAATACCCTGTGAAAATTCAGAAAATGACTTCCACCGTGAAAATTCAGAAAATGCAGAAAATGACTTCCGAAAGTCATTTTTTGCGTTTCCAAACGGACCCTAAGAGTGCTAAGTAATTGATTATATGAATGTTTATTGGAATTGACAACATAATTTTTCACAATGGAGTGAACATTTTACATTTAGCATTTATCTAATATAAAGTTAGTACAAAGTGGTTTGAAGTCCAAAATTAAATGAATATACTCTATAATGTAATTTTTTTCAAAAAAAAAAAAAAACAAAGATCAGTAAAATTGAAAATTGATCATGTATAAGGATCACCATTCTTGTTACTAGTTTAATTATGACTACCAAACAATTTACTAGTCAAGATGTAATGCAGTTAGAACCTTCATTCCGTAGTATAAGGGAATTAAACATGGGAGAAGAAGAAGGGAATTAAACATGGCATGCAATTGGATTATTTAAGTTAAAATGCAAATTGATTAAATTTCCTATCTTAAAATTTTATAATAAGTTAATTTACAAATAATCAAGTTTTTGAAAACTTTCCACTTGCATTGTAAGAAACGTGATCCAATTAATTTAAATCACATCATTTGCTGAAAAAAAATCACAAATAAGTAGATGGATATGCAAATTAATTAAATCTAAAAAAGGCCAAAATGGTGAAAGAAACTTTATAATATGATCAAGTAAAAAATAAAAATAAAAATAAAAATTGTATGGCAGATTGGCAGGTTCAATACATAATAAGTTTGGATAAAGGACAAAAGCATTTACAAGTTGATTAGAATTTTGAAGGCATTTTCAAAGAGGGAAATATTATGATGTTGATATAAAGAGTAATGTATTGGAGATATGAGACTAATAGTTCCATCCAGGACATAAAACCTAGCCACCACCCCCCCCCACCCCCCACTATATATATATATTTATTCAAGAGCCCACGTCCCTCTCATCCTCAGCTCTGATCTCTCCCCGGCCCGCTCAATGCCAAACAAAAACATCACCTCATCCCCACCCTCCTACACTGTGGCCATATACGTGCAGTGTATCTATTATTTTATTTAATATACACTGTATTTTATTTGAATATATATACACTCACTCCCAAGTCCCAATCAAGTTACTTTTTAAGAATTAATGACAATTGTCCCGGGCTTAGCGTAGTTGATAGTTGGTATGTCGCCTGACTAGCTTGAAGGTCATGATTGGAGGTAGCAGACTCACATGTTTAACGGTCTATCAAAAGGTATCATCACTGTACTAGCCAGTCGTACTATTCTAAAAATATTAGGGTCTTGTATTTTTATTTAGAGTAGTAGATATGACTGATATATGTTTTTATAATATCATAGAATTTTCTTGCTTTATATATATAAATAAAATTTAACACAATAAATAGCAAACACATAAAATTTATATTTATATATTGTCACATTTTTTAATTTGTCAGGTGGGTAGTTCATATTATATTATATTGCATATGTATATGAAAGTTGTAAAAGGAAAAAAAAATGTATATGTGATATGAGAGAGCATTAGGCATTATATTAGTTCCGATCCACCCCCAAGCTAGCACTACTCGATCTCTCTTTCTCGCCGTTTCTCTCTAGCACATCACACATACAACACTCCTTTTTAAAGTCACGAGACCCCCTCTGCTCGATCTGCATCTATTTATGTATGTTCTTTCAATTCTATAGAGAGAGAGAGAGAGGAGTGTCGCCAGGCCAGAAGCGGTGGCAGAGAAACTGATAGAGAACTTTCAAGCTGCTTAACTTGCTGCTACTCATCTCCTTTCTTCATCATCACTCAACTCAAACTAGCCAGCCTCTGCAACCACCACCCCACCTCGATCTCATCTCTCCCTAGCTACCTACCTAGCTTAGCTAGTAACATGATTTCAGTCCCAAACTGAATGTCTCTTAATTCTATCTATCCATCCATTTAATTCTATCAGCGCTAGCTAGCTTCATCACAAACTTCTCTTTTCTTTAATTTTCCACCCCGCCCTCTCATCACTTAACTGGCTTGTGTCTTTCTCGATCTGTTGGTGACTACTATACACAAACTGCACCATCCATGTATGTATATTAGCTAGGCCGGCCGGGGTTACTCCGCCCCTCTTTTATCCGGCCTCCATTAGCTCCTTTAATTAATTTATGCCTTTATCCACATCATCTTTATTTTCTCTTTAATCTCAGCTCACTTTTTTTTTTTTGGTGCTTTATTTTCAGGAGACCTGAGGGGAATCCACTCGACCTTAACAACTTACCTGATGATTACTCTAGAGATGGTAAACAAGTCCTTGAAGACAGCTCTTCTTGTGCCGGTACAAACACCTGCAGGCCACTATATATTTTTGTTTCTTTATTTTTAATTTTTACTGCTAATTGGCCGGTAGCTTTTCTTTCTTTTCTTCTAAAATTAAAGTTTTGATGAAGGGGATTGCAATAAATTAAATGGTCAAACGTAACTTTCCTTCTCCTCTGTGGGGGGTTTTAAGAAACTAGCAAGGAAGGAATGAATTAAACTCGTACGTGTGCTTTGCTTTAATTAATATTAAGTATTTTAAGAAATATGTTTATATAGTAGGAGGTTTATTGGCTGGCACTGATGGCCACGCAGTCTAATACTGTCATCACAAAAACATAGAAATTAAAAGAAATCCTCAAGCTAATTAAGGTTGATGATTAAGGAAGAACCCTAGCTTTAGCTAGCTACGATATTATGTTATTGAAATTGAAAAGTTAGGGTTTGTGTGTGTGCGCGTTTATAATAATAATATTATATATGTGATTGATTTTGATTGGGCCTGGCCTCATAAATAAAAAAGTTGATGGAATTATATTGTTGGAGGGTGCAGGCTATAGGAAAAAGAAAAGCGGCGGCAAAGATGAGTGTGGAAAGGTGTATGAATGCAGGTTTTGCTCCCTCAAGTTCTGCAAGTCTCAAGCTCTTGGGGGACACATGAACCGCCACCGCCAAGGCCAGTCTCTACATACATACTCTTCCATCTCCATCTTTTTACTCCATATATTCAATTTCCATAAACAAATTAAATAAAAATCAAATGTATTGCTTCCCTCCGTTAATATATATGTTGTGGTCTAATTAATTTAAATCATTCAAGATAAATATGCTTAAAAATTACAACCTATTTATGTTTTTTTTTTTATAAAAATAATTATTTATTGAAACTTCATTTTGAGGAAATTATTGTGTATTTAAGATTTTTGCACAAAGCGTACGTGGTAGTCTCATCTCTTGCAATCAATGCACACAAAACGAAGTGATTGCATATATGTATATATATATATGCACATATAAAATAGTACGTGTATGTATGCCATACATGTATTTATAAAATTCTTGAGTAAGGTTTTTGGTTTGATTTGAATAATGATATGATTTATTGCTGGTGTTCTGTTGGAACAGAGAGGGAGACAGAAACACTGAATCGGGCTCGTCAGCTTGTTTTCAGTAGCGATAACATGTTAGCCCAAGGGACTCATCACCTAGGGTATGCATATATCTATTTAGTTATTTTCTCTCTTTTTCTCTCTCTATATATGTTCTATCTCTCTCTACAATGTTTATGTATCCGGACATCTGCCAAATTCAACAATAGCATCTTCATCTCATGTCCTCTTCTTGCTTGAGTTTTGTCTTACTCGTTGTTCTTTATTGTCACCCCTCTCTTTAATTTGTACCAAAAAATTATTCTTCAACTCCTCAATTTTATATAATAATATATTTTTTAAATTTCTAAATTGTTGTTTTTCAAATAAAAAGTATTTAACATTCAATTTCTTAATATATAATTAAAAATTTTAAAATTAAAATTACTATAACGTACTTTAGGCCAGGAGTAGTGGTACAATACTAAAAGAGATTCTCATTTTTTGTTAATAATCTCAAACGAGATTGTTAATTAACAAATTAACGATCAGAAAGGAAATCCTTTCCAAGACGAAGAAAACCTTTTTTTTTTTAAACAAGATTTATTTTTGAAAAAGAAAAAAAAAAGAAGCAAACTTTAATGTTTTCTAAAAATTATATTTAAACCTTTTAATTTTGATATTTTTGTGCGTAATTTTATCCAATCATATTGCCTTATATTGAGTTGAAATTGTGTATCAATTAGTAAGTAAACTAAAAAAAATAAACTGCATGCTAGATTTAAAAGGTTTGGTTAAATAATCTGAATATATAATTTATAAATTGTGATAATGTCATAAACTCCTAATTCATTGTTTACTTCTAAATTTATATCTCAAATAATTAAGGTAGGTACGGTGTTAAGAATATATATTTGTGAGTTGAGCTTAGATTATTTTATTTGTGTTACTTTGCTTTGCTATCTGTAGGAATATGATGTTAACCCTAAACTTGAAATAATGGCCCGCAGGTGTCAAGGAATTCCTCACGGAGGCTATCATCATCAATCAAGCAACATAGGAGATCCAACACTTCAATACAGATCAATCTACCCAACAAGACTATTTTCCGGCACCTCCACCAACACACTCATACCAACGCCGCCTCCGGCCGGACAGCCGCCGCCAGTTCAACCATACGTGTACGCTTCCCCTCCGCGCCTGCAGGTTTCTTTCCCATCCTCACACTATCCCGTCAATGACTACTTTGTCGGTCACGTCCTCCCCACCACTCAATCCAGCCCTAGCTACGCCTCCGCTGCGCCACCAGAAACCAGCTACACCTGCATCGGTGCACCAGTGGGGCACGGGGTGCTACCCAGCGGCCGAGGAAGCTCGGAAGGGGTTCCTGGTGGTGGCGTTGCTGTCAGAGACATGTCACTCTACAGTAATGCTTCACCCATCAATCGGTTTCAAGACGGATTCTAGTACTATAGCTCTTAGTGGGTAGCTTAGCTAAGCGGATAAAAAGAAAATTAAAAACAAAAAAAAAAAATCAAGAAAGCAAAAAAGTGCCAAGAAACGCCTCTCCAATCAGAGAAAAAAAAAAAAAGAAAAAAAAGGAGAGAGAATCCCAACAAACTGACAAATGGGGACGGGAGGGAAAAATGACAGAGAAAGAGGGAGTGAAGTTTTGGGTTTTTCTACAGGTATGGAAACAGCTTTTGAGCATTGGCACTCATACTGCCTCTCTGATCACCAACTATAGTTTCTCTCTCTAGTCTCTCTATATAATATATTTATTTTGCCATGAAGCTAGCTATTTGAACTTATTAGGCATTGGATTGGTATGTGTGTTGGTAATGTTTTGTATAACCAAAAAAAAAAACTGTTAGTTGTAAATGTGGCTCTCTCATGCACATGGGACAACAAAGTTAGATTTCAACTGACTCACCCTTACTAGGCAACCCTCTCTTTTGCATTTTTGCATGGGCATATGTTAACATTTTTATTACACATTTACTTCAATTCGTTGCTTTTCTTTTTGAATGGGCCTCTGATCTCTGTGCGTACGTCTTCTTTTTGTTGGAGGTGGTGATGAATTATAAATATATAGGGAAGGGGCAGGGGGAGGGGGGTATTGCTGAATAAACTAACAGCTGGATAAGAAAATGGGAAGTGACATCATTCCATTCGGAGAGGGGACAATGCAACGTACAATCCAAGGTTTAATCACGAACACCTACTTTCTGGGGGATGATGGGGTATACAACGTTGGCTTGTACTATTGGTTTAGGTTTTGTTTGGTTGTGGCATGAATAATGCTTGGCTAGAACCACATGTCATGCTTGTAACATGCATGTGGAATCACAGATGGTGTGATGATTGGCCACTGTTTATATATTTATAACCATAAAAGGTAAGTTCTTCCACATAAGTGTTATTGAAGCAATTACCCTTACAAATCATTTGTAAACCTCACAAATTTCATTCGAATTTTAGTTATACATTATTGAAAAAAGAAAAAGAAAAAAACATTCGCTCATAATTGTGCACTTGAAGGTGCAGAAATATGCACTCGAAAGCCAAAAGTGTACTGTGCACTCAAAGACACAAAGATGTGCACGTACAAAGGGAAAACTATGCACTAAGACAAAATATATGCACTTGAATAAGGAAAAATATGCACTCCGAAGAAGGAAAAATGTGCACACGAAGACAAATAACATCTAAATTTACCTACTTAAAATTACAATAATGTCACCACATGTTTTTTTAATTCTTCTTCATTCTGGTACATTGATTTGGACTATATCTAGGATTTTGGCACATTAAAATTATATACGTTCATAATCTTTTATTCTGCTTCACTCAGTTTGGGCGATAAAACATATTTGCAAGGGACAGACACTTGTCGACTTTATAGTCAAGCTAGTGCACAGCCTCAGATGCCGGAGCGAACTCGGAATGAGGAGGAGTGGTGAACCTTATGTCCTTATCAATAGACGAGTCATCAAGCACCAAAGGATGTGGTGGAGGGCTTCTTGGCATATTACACCCTTTGTTTCCACTTCAGATTGTCTAACATCGAGGCTGAAAAAGAGGCGAGTAGTGAACCTTATGTCCTTATCAACAGACGGGTCATCTAGCACCAACGGATGTGGTGGAGGGCTTCTTGGCATATTATACCCTCCATTTCCACTTCAGATTGTCTAACATCGAGGCTACGAAAAAGAATAATCAGAATAAAGGGAGAGAGATATAAGTGAGAAATGGTTGTGGCGTATTGATATGTGGTGAGGAAGTCTTATTTTATTAGTATTACATTACATAGTGTAGATATTAAAAAGTACTAAATAATTATTTAGAAATTAGTAAATAGTTATTTAACTTATTACTCTTACGGGGTGTTTGGTTCACGGAATAGGCAGGGAATGGCATAGCATTCCCAGTAATAGCCTATTCCGTTGTTTGGTTCGCATTTGAATTCCCAGGAACATTGTTCCTGGGAATGAGCTATTACCCTTGCAAGGGTAATAGCTATTACCAGGGGGCCCCCTGGTATTAGTCTATTCCTGGCCTCTCAGGAATAGCTATTTTAATATATTTTCTTTTTTATCCTTTTTGAACTTTTTTTTTTATCCTTTTTAAACTTAAAATAAAACTTAAATTTTACACATCTCACCTCTGCCATTACAAATTGGACTTCTTCTTCATGGTATTTTTCTAATCTTTTTTTTTTTTTACAGATTATTATTTAAATTTATATAAATATATATATATATATATATATATATATATATATATATATATATATATATATATATATATACTGTTGCGGTGCCGCAGCCAATTTTATATATTTAGATCACAACACTTTATTTTTTATAAAAATATTATTTTTTAGTAATATTGCGCAACATTGTTCATCTACACTATTTGTTTGTATTTATAGATGAGGAATACAATTAACCGCAAAAATGGGAATCAATTGAATGAACAAAAATGTTGAGTTGTGTGTATTGGACATTATGAATTATTATTCTGTAATCTGTACAGAAGAAAACTAGGGAGACAATCCATAAACATTACTACACTGCCTTGGAGCTGCTGCTTCTTTTGCCTTGGAGCTGCTGCTTCTTTTTCCTCCGCAATGCCGCGCGGCTTTCAATTTTCTATTCTTCCTTCCCGCCTCTATGGTCGAAGCCAAGTGATGATCTTCTTGAATTTTTGGCTGCTTCGAATGGCGTATAAAACTTGTATTCTTCTTAGGATAATCGCATAACATTTTATAGTAATATTAGGACTATTGAATATTGATCATTTGTTGCAGGAAGACCCCTTGAAATAAGGAGATACACACATCTCAAACTAACTTCCTGAAGACTTCATAATCTCTTCTTCTAAATATTATTAAATGTACTTTAAAATTTTTTGTTATTTATATGAATTTATTTCATAATTTTTAGATCATTTTATTAAATAATGATTATTATTTAATTTAATTTTGATCCATATTCAAATTTCAAACAGATTTAATTTTAACTTAAAATGAGCACCAAAACAATTATTAATTGATTCTCATTGTAAAACTTCATCCTCATAATTGATGAAAAAGAGAGAAATTTTACCCCGTCTCATGTCTTTTGTATGATTTTATAAAAAAAAAAAATTCAATATCGATCTTACAACAATTAAATTAATTCTACATTTAGTCTCCAAAATTTATTGTCATGTTTGGTACACAATTTTTATTTGTCACATCTAGTCTTCCTAGCCACACTTACTGAGAAAAACAACTAAAAATGTAAAACATTTCTAGTTCAAAACCATAAAGAGTCAAAGTGTTCAAGCCAATATGAATTTCAATTAAAAACTTAGCACATTTCAACTATTTTCTACTGAAAATTTATTTAGAACGATTAAATATGACAAAAACTAATAATAAAAGTCCAGCACGAGTGTAACAAAAATAAT
>CP025657.1:0-17020 GCA_003576665.1 Ipomoea trifida
AAACACGCAAAGGCACACTCAATAGCTGTGACTTGCCGGCTGTTGTTCCGTTGGGCAACAAACTCTCTGCAACCAACATAGTCAAGATCCTCTGTCTCCTGTCAGATTGTGTTTATCGGGGCGGGTATCCAACGCCACGTTCTCATCGGCCCTAGCATGTACCTCAGGTAGTCACGAAAACCCACTTCCGGTGTTTCAACCCATGCATTCCTTTCATACTCACTAACACCTCCTAAAGGCAAATTAAGCAGCCTACCCAACCTAGCGGATCCAAAGAGATCTTTACCCTTCACTATCGAAGTGATCATGGGCATCTGATTAGAGGTCTTAAGCTTCATATTCTGATAGAATTGATTGACCAAATTGGGGTATACCACATCTTCAATTCTCAAGAACGTATCAATAACCTTGGAAATTCAACATATTCACAATCTCGGGTGAAAAATGCATCGGGTCAAGAGCTTTACCGTCAATTATGTGATATTGGATGGGGCTTGAGCCTTCTCCTGCTTCGGGTTGATTTCTTCTAGACATTGTGTCGTTGATGAGGCTCGAACTTGGGTTTTTGCGGATGAAAACGATCGAAACTGCGGACCTCACGCGGACTTGCGGACAACTTGCGAATGGCAAGGCGGACGACGGCGATGTGCGGTCTGGGTGTTGATGGCGGAAGAAGAACGGACCTGGGTACTCTGTGCTCTGTTGTTCTCTGCTTGCGGAAAGGGAAAAAGAGACGAACGGAGAGAAAGACGGGGTTAGGGTTACCTCCGAACGTCAAAAGACGCATGTACCCTTGGCTGTGCGGACACACTCGCGGAAGGCTTCGGACCGCTACGTCGCTACGCGCCTTCTGGCGGAACTGCCTCACGGGACGACACTCCTCCGCCACTCCTCCGCACCTTCACGGCGCACTCTCACGGAGCTCTGCGTTCCGTCTGCCTCCACCGCACCGCTACAACTGGGGGATTAGATTAAGCGTAAAGCTTGCGGCTAGATTACTACGAAACAACTTAGCTGGGTGGCGCGGTTCCTTGTTGCGAGCCATGCGATGCAGGTTCGAGTCCCCGGGTGAGCTTTAGCGGTTCCTTTTCCCTTTTTGCCTTGCATTTTGCTCCTTGGCTTGTCTTTGCGAACGATTCAACTTCTTAACGCGGAACCGGGGCTTCAAACTTCTAACGAGATGCTACCTAAAGCGTTCTAACTAGCGAGAGGTCGCCTAAGGTTCACTTAAGGGTTCTACTAACTAAAAACACTTAACGAAAACTCAAGAAGCACTTAAACCACGCAAACAAAAGATTAAACTCGGGGTTACCTTCCTCCAGCCCACTCGCCTCGGCTTGGGTACGGCCCATCACAAAGATCTTCTTCTGCTGCGGCCTCGCCTGCTGCTCTCGGCCTCCACCTGGCCGGCTACCCCCGCTGCTGCAGCCTCTCGGGCTGGTCGAGCCACCGCCGGGCTCCCTGAGCTGCACTCGGTCTGGATGAAGATGAACTTGCCTTCTTAGCTGCGCACTCGTACGCCCTATGACCTCGCAGACCACAGCTGAAGCACTCTACCAACTGGCCATCACAATCGCGCCCTGGATGGTCCCTCCCGCAACGCCTGCAATGATAATGCCGGGTGCGAACTCCCTCACCAGCTGACCCTTGCCCAGGACTAGGGCGAGATCCACCACCGTGGCTAGAACCACCCTGCTGAAAGCCTCTCCTCGCGCCGGGTCCTCCGGGGCGGTGCCTCTTGGAGTCGTGAGCTCCTCCCTCGGCTGGCCGCTTGGAGCGGTCCTGAGTCCCTCGCCGGATCGACAGCACTCGGTAATGATCGGCTGCGCTGCTGTAGGCCTCGCTGAGAGTCTGGAACTTGAACACCACTAGAGCCATGCGCGTCTCTAGGTTCAGGCCGGCTACGAATCGCTCGATCCGTGTCTCCTCTGTCGGGGCTAAGGTGGTGCAAAGCGAGCTAACTCCAGAAAGCGCCGATGGTACTCCTGAACGGTCCTCGTCCCCTGGTGAAGGTGTAAGAACTCCTCCTGCATGGCGGCCTTGACGTGGGCCGGGTAGAAGCGGGTCCTCATCCGGTCTTTGAACGTCTCCACCCCGAACTCGGGCTCCTGACGCAGCGCCGGGCCGTTATGGACCCACCAGAGATCAGCTTCCTCCTCAGGTAGAAGCTGGCCATCTCCACCTGACGACCAGGTGGGCACTCAACAGCCTCGAGGATCTTGTCGAAGGCTCGGATCCACTCCTCAGAACCGTAGGGTCCTCCTCCCCCGCATAGAAAGGCGGGTGCTGCCCTGCCACCCTCCGGACCAGATCGGGCTGACCGCGTTGGTTGTTCTGAACCATCGCGTTACCGAGCAGCTGGGTGATCTGCGTCAGCTGCTGAAGGTTCTGCATCAGCTGCTCCACGATAGGCACTTCCGGGAAGTCCTCGCGTCTCCGTGGCGGCACCATGATCGATAGAAGAAGAGAGGTACTAACAGAAGACGAGAAGAACGCTGCGGTCGGTCGTAACCAAACACGCAAGGAAACAAGTGAGAACAAGCTCACAACAAACAAACAACAACAACCTGCAAAAGCACAAACAAAAGCAAGTAAACGAGTCCTCACCGCGCGGCCTAGAAATCACACATCTTAGGACTCTTAAACATCTTAACTTCTACTGATCAAGTCCTAGAGTCTCAGATTACAACCCTAGGATTCCTACTTAGACCTCAACACAGGCTCTGATACCAACTGTGACACCCCAACCTCACATAGGCTGAGATAGCTAAAAACTTAACATAAAAGCTGCCAATCTCAACCAACAAACCAAACATAGCGGAAGCGAATTAAAACCTAAGGGCGTCATGCCACATCTAGGATATAATCACAGCCTAGATGCACAGGCTAAACACAAGAATAAACTAAACTGTCATCTTATAAAAACTGAAAATAATAAACAATCCTCAAGTCTAAAATCCATAATCATCCAAACGGAACCAAGAACTAGTCAAGAGATAACATAATATCTCAAGGCACACAGGCCCAAAAACCAACAACTAAAACAAGGTAGACTAATACTACGCATCCTCATAAAGAGAGAACTCTAGCGCGCTCGCGTAGACTACTCATACCTGGAAAACACACAAAGAACCATTAGCAAAAGAATGCTAAGCAACCACCATTCACACCCGCAAAGAAGTATAGATATATAGTAAGGTTGTAAATAGGTTTACACACCCATATAGAATATAAACACCAACGAACTGTGCAATAGTTCAAATCAGATACTCAACAAGGATAAACTGAATGAATCATAAACCAAAACTCATTCAAGTAAAGCCGAAATCCAAAGATAGAAAGATAAGACAACAACGAATCAACTCCAAGGTACTAACTGAACACAAGCATAAGGAATAATCAATAGAATGAACAAGGACTCATATCTCAAGAATCAGAAAGGAAACCCAACAACAACCACTAAGCATCATACTAAACCCAAACCCAAACTCAAACCGAATGCACAAAGGCAAAGCTCACTCACAGGGGTAATGAACCAATCACAGGGGTAATGAACCCAATCACAGGGACCGTAGTCCAATCACAGGGACCCAATCACAGGGGTGAATCGACCCAATCACAGGGGTAGAACCCAATCACAGGGGTAGCGAACCAATCACAGGGCAATCCCAATCACAGGGACCTAAGTCCAATCACAGGGTAATAAACCCAATCACAGGGGTAATGAACCCAATCACAGGGGTAATGAACCCGAATACAAACAATAATAGCACAACAAGAGCATCCACAATCCAACGATATCAACAAGCCAACATCACAAACATACTCCGACATCATCCCAAACCAACCAAACAAAGTGTTCATCTCATCTATGAACACCAACAACTCCCAGATAGAAAGAATATCAAGAATCAATAGACCAAAGGGTACAAAAGGGGAAACTAAAGACATGAATAAATCTCCAAGATAAGGCAATAAATATCCAACAAGAGACATGGATAAATACTCCAAAAGCATGGTAAAATACCCAACAAGACAATCCAACAATACTCAGAAACAAAGGGAAAACAACAGACAAACAACATCACAAAGCAGTCTCTGGATCGAATTCCCAGACACCTTGCGGACCACCACAACGGTCCACAACGCTCCTCCGCAACGGACCTCCTCACGGAACCCACTCCGCCAACCCTACCGCCTTGCCTTGCGGATCACCTCGGCGGGCTACATTGTTCCGCCTTGGTCCTCCGCAAGGTCAAACAACATCCCAGATTCCAGAGAGCTCAACAGACACGCAAGAAATGTTTCCAGAGAGTATAATCAGACCAAGACATCAACATTTCATACAATTTAGAGGCCAAAAACATGGAAATCCAAACCATCAATGATCATACAAAGCTAACCAAAAGATCAAGATGACATCCAACAAATAGAATCAACAAGATAGGCTAATACAAGGGATTTTCAGGATTTCCAATCCACCAAATAATATCAAATAGATTAGGAGTGAATGAAAATAGTTTGATGGACATGGATGGTTACCTTGAATAGCTTTATCCCACTCCAAGAAGCCCTAAGCAAGATCACAAAGCCCCACCTTCACCTTGATCATCTTTTCCCAAAGAACCCCAAAAGAACTTTGTAAGAATATGCTTAAAGACTATTAAAAACACACAATGCAAGATGGATCCTATGATAGATGAACTTACCCACTCCTAAGCAACCATAAAAGAGCAATCTTGACTTGAAAGCTTGTAGGAAAATGGAGATCAATTTTGGAGGAAGAAGAAGGAAATGGCGTGTGAGTGTAAGGGAAAAAGAGGAAGAGGAGTGAAAGCTTTTAGGTTATTTGATCATCATAATATATACTAGGGATACATACAATATTGATTGTAAGACTTTATTAGGAATTGGGCTTGAGCTTATATTATAATGGTCACAAGAATTAATTATATATATGTATTCAAGACTAGCCAAATGGGCTAAATAATCACTCCTTATAATTAATACAAGAATTAATATAAGAGAGCCCATAGAAATGTCTTAGGACTAATATATATATACATATAATGTAAGATCAATAAATTGGGCTTGTAGGAATATTTAATTACAAATTGTAAGGGCTCAAATTGAATAAAATCCCTTACAAGAATAATTCAATAAATTGGGCTCTTGAATACAATAATTAAATCAAGCTCATGGGCACATATATATATATAAGAGCATATATATATTAAATTGAAAGGATTAGCCCAATTAGAAATTAATTAAATTGCCCAAGGAATTAATTAACGGTTCGAAAGGCTTGAACGAATTTACGGGGCGTTACAGTGTCTACATACCAAAAAAATCAACTAAAACAATTAATAATGAAAACACACAAGCTTTAATCAAGAAAAATCCATAACAATCAACTTTTGAAATAAAGCACAGTTCATAAAAATACAATTCAATATATCCAAAAATGAAAAACTTAACGAAGCCCAAACCACAAAAATCAAATAAGGATTCACGTCACATTGAAGCATATTGTGTACCAAAAATTCACTATATTAAAAACAAAACAAAAAAATAACAAACAAACAAACAAAGAAAACTAAATTTTTAAGAGAAAATTAAACACGAAAAACAAGAGATACTAAGAACAATATATAATATATAATAAAAACTAAACGAACACTTGAAACCACTGAACATCATACACAAATCACTTAATTTACCGCAGTGTGTCAAATTATTTCAATTCAATATATCAACAACAAATGGAACAAATAATGATGAAACAAAACCAAAGCCCCATCAACAAGAATCAATACAAATTCACGTTAAGTTACAGCAGAATGTGTCTACATACCTAAAAAACAACTAAAACAATTAATAATGAAAACACACAAGACTCAATCACGAAAAATCCATAACAATCCACTTTAGAAATAAAGCACAGTTCATAAAAATACATTTGAATATATCCAAAAATGAAAAACTTTACACAAGCCCAAACCAAAAAAATCAAATAAGGATTCATGTTAAATTAAATCATATTGTGTACCCAAAATTCACAATATTAAAAACAAAACAAAAAAATAACAAACAAACAAACAAAGAAAAACTAAATTAAAATTCTCACGAATTTTAAAGAGAAAATTAAACACGAAAAGCAAGAGATACTAAGAATAATATATAATATATAATAAAAACTAAACGGACACTTAAAACCACTGAGCATCATACACAAATCACTTTATTTACCGCAGTGTGTCAAATTATCTCGATTCAATATATCAACAACAAATGAAACAAATAATGATGAAACAAAACCAAAGCCCCATCAAAAAGAATCAATACAAATTCACGTTAAGTTACAGCAGAATGTGTCTACATACCAAAAAAAAAAACAACTAAAACAATTAATAATGAAAACACACAAGCCTCAATCAAGAAAAATCCATAACAATCCACTTTAGAAATAAAGCACAGTTCATAAAAATACAATTCAATATATCCAAAAATGAAAAACTTAACAAAGCCCAAACCACAAAAATCAAATAAGGATTCACGTCACATTGAAGCATATTGTGTACCAAAAATTCACTATATTAAAAACAAAACAAAAAAAAACAAACAAACAAACAAAGAAAAACTAAATTAAAATTCCCACGAATTTTAAAGAGAAAATTAAACACGAAAAGCAAGAGATACTAAGAACAATATATAATATATAATAAAAACTAAACGAACACTTGAAACCACTGAACATCATACACAAATCACTTAATTTACCGCAGTGTGTCAAATTATTTCAATTCAATATATCAACAACAAATGGAACAAATAATGATGAAACAAAACCAAAGCCCCATCAAGAAGAATCAATACAAATTCACCTTAAGTTACAGCAGAATGTGTCTACATACCTAAAAAAAACTAAAACAATTAATAATGAAAACACACAAGCCTCAATCAAGAAAAATCAATAACAATCCATTTTAGAAATAAAGCACAGTTTATAAAAATACAATTCAATATATCCAAAAATGAAAAACTTAACACAAGCCCAAACCAAAAAAATCAAATAAGGATTCACGTAACATTGAATCATATTGTGTACCCAAAATTCACAATATTAAAAACAAAACAAAAAATAACAAACAAACAAAGAAAAACAAAATTAAAATTCCCACGAATTTTAAAGAGAAAATTAAACACGAAAAGCAAGAGATACTAAGAATAATATATAATATATAATAAAAACTAAACGGACACTTGAAACCACAGAGCATCATACACAAATCACTTTATTTACCGCAGTTTGTCAAATTATTTCAATTCAATATATCAACAACAAATGGAACAAATAATGATGAAAGAAAACCAAAGCCCCATCAACAAGAATCAATACAAATTCACGTTAAGTTACTGCAGAATGTGTCTACATACCTAAAAAACAACTAAAACAATTAATAATGAAAACACACTAGACTCAATCACGAAAAATCCATAACAATCCACTTTAGAAATAAAGCACAGTTCATAAAAATACATTTGAATATATCCAAAAATGAAAAACTTTACACAAGCCCAAACCAAAAAAAATCAAATAAGGATTCATGTTAAATTAAATCATATTGTGTACCCAAAATTCACAATATTAAAAACAAAACAAAAAAATAACAAACAAACAAACAAAGAAAAACTAAATTAAAATTCTCACGAATTTTAAAGAGAAAATTAAACACGAAAAGCAAGAGATACTAAGAATAATATATAATATATAATAAAAACTAAACGGACACTTAAAACCACTGAGCATCATACACAAATCACTTTATTTACCGCAGTGTGTCAAATTATCTCAATTCAATATATCAACAACAAATGAAACAAATAATGATGAAACAAAACCAAAGCCCCATCAAGAAGAATCAATACAAATTCACGTTAAGTTACAGCAGAATGTGTCTACATACCAAAAAAAAAAAAACAACTAAAACAATTAATAATGAAAACACACAAGCCTCAATCAAGAAAAATCCATAACAATCCACTTTAGAAATAAAGCACAGTTCATAAAAATACAATTCAATATATCCAAAAATGAAAAACTTAACAAAGCCCAAACCACAAAAATCAAATAAGGATTCACGTCACATTGAAGCATATTGTGTACCTAAAATTCACTATATTAAAAACAAAACAAAAAAATAACAAACAAACAAACAAAGAAAAACTAAATTAAAATTCCCACGAATTTTAAAGAGAAAATTAAACACGAAAAGCAAGAGATACTAAGAACAATATATAATATATAATAAAAACTAAACGAACACTTGAAACCACTGAACATCATACACAAATCACTTAATTTACCGCAGTGTGTCAAATTATTTCAATTCAATATATCAACAGCAAATGGAACAAATAATGATGAAACAAAACCAAAGCCCATCAAGAAGAATCAATACAATTTCACCTTTAGTTACAGCAGAATGTGTCTACATACCAAAAAAAAACAACTAAAACAATTAATAATGAAAACACACAAGCCTTAATCAAGAAAAATCCATAACAATCAACTTTTGAAATAAAGCACAGTTCATAAAAATACAATTCAATATATCCAAAAATGAAAAACTTAACAAAGCCCAAACCACAAAAATCAAATAAGGATTCACGTCACATTGAAGCATATTGTGTACACAAAATTCACTATAATAAAAACAAAACAAAAAAATAACTAACAAACAAAGAAAGAAAAACTAAATTTTTAAGAGAAAATTAAACACGAAAAGCAAGAGATACTAAGAACAATATATAATATATAATAAAAACTAAACGAACACTTGAAACCACTGAACATCATACACAAATCACTTAATTTACCGCAGTGTGTCAAATTATTTCAATTCAATATATCAACAACAAATGGAACAAATAATGATGAAAGAAAATCAAAGGACCATCAAGAAGAATCAATACAAATTCACCTTAAGTTACAGCAGAATGTGTCTACATACCTAAAAAACAACTAAAACAATTAATAATGAAAACACACAAGTCTCAATCAAGAAATATCCATAACAATCCACTTTAGAAATAAAGCACAGTTCATAAAAACACAATTCAATATATCCAAAAATGAAAAACTTAACACAAGCCCAAACCAAAAAAATCAAATAAGAATTCACGTTATATTGAATCATATTGTGTACCCAAATTTCACAATATTAAAAACAAAACAAAAAAATAACAAACAAACAAACAAAGAAAAACTAAATTAAAATTCCCACGAATTTTAAAGAGAAAATTAAACACGAAAAGCAAGAGATACTAAGAACAATATATAATATATAATAAAAACTAAACGGACACTTGAAACCACTGAGCATCATACACAAATCACTTAATTTACCGCAGTCTGTCAAATTATCTCAATTCAATATATCAACAACAAACGGAACAAATAATGATGAAACAAAACCAAAGCCCCATCAAGAAGAATCAATACAAATTCACGTTAAGTTACAGCGGAATGTGTCTACATACCTAAAAAAACACCAAAACAATTAATAATGAAAACACACTAGCCTCAATCAAGAAAAATCCATAACAATCCACTTTAGAAATAAAGCACAGTTCATAAAAATACAATTCAATATATCCAAAAATGAAAAACTTAACAAAGCCCAAACCAAAAAAATCAAATAAGGATTCACGTCACATTGAAGCATATTGTGTACCCTAAATTCACTATATTAAAAACAAAACAAAAAAATAACAAACAAACAAAGAAAAACTAAATTAGAATTCTCATGAATTCTAAACAGAAAATTAAACACGAAAAGCAATAGATACTAAGCTCAATATATAATATATAATAAAAACTAAACGAACACTTGAAACCACTAAACATCATACACAAATCACTTTATTTACTGCAGTGTGTCAAATTATCTTAATTCAATATATCAACAACAAATGGAACAAATAATGATGATAGAAACCCAAAGCCCCATCAAGAAGAATCAATACAAATTCACTTTAAGTTACAGCAAAATGTGTCTACATAAAAAACAACTAAAACAATTAATAATAAAAACACACAAGCCTCCTCTTCAAAAAAAAAACACACACACACACTCACAAGCCTCTATCAAGAAAAATCCATAACAATCCACCTCTGATATAAAGCACTGTTCATAAAAATACAATTCAATATATCCAAAAATGAAAACTTCACACAAGCCCAAACCAAAAAAATCAAATAAGGATTCACGTTACATTGAAGCATATTGTGTACCCAATTCACTATATTAAAAACAAACAAAAAAAAAAAACAAAACAAACAAACAAACAAAGAAAAACTAATTTAGAATTACCTTGAGTAAAAGAGAATCAAATTCAAAATTTATAAATGAATGTGTGTGTGTGTATAATGCACACTATGTAAGTATGTATTGCGTATATATTTAATGCACACAATGTACGTACTCAAATTCCACAACCAACACATGGATGATGGCCTTCACTTCCCTTTTTTTTCAAAGTCCACAAAGTAAGGGATGGGGAAGGTAATGACTTTGTCATCACTAAAATAATTGAATGTGATATTGAAGTAACAGAACTACAGAAGTGAGGAAAAACAAACAAGGTAATCAAAACCAAACCAAATCTGATAATGCATACAAAAGGCATGAACCAAGCACTCCTAAATGAAATCAAAAGAAAGACTAAAATGTATGTGTGTGTGTGTGTTTATTGTATGCATGCATGTGTGCATATAGAAGAAAAAGTAGGAAAAAGTACACCAATAAATAGTGGCAACACCATGCATTAACTCTGAGAATAGATGGATATGATCAGGATACAAACCTCAAAATAATATGGGCCTCATTTTTAGGTCATTCCATCAGAATTTAGAATAAGAGAAACAAGAACATTCTAATGCAACAATAGTATGATAATTGCTTTACCTAATTCTTGATTTCAAGAAATTTATAAAGCAAATGATGGTGCTTCATTGCTGCTCATAACTATAAACAACAGCAATATGAACGACCAGACAGTTTATCATCAGAAAGTATTGAGTAGAAATGTCATTAGGAGTACTTACTATAATTGCAGAAGCATGGAGCAATACCCTATAAAGAAACAGAGCCATATCAAATACCAGTTTATCATCAGCATAAACAACAACCAACTGACCACATATCAATTGGATGGTCATAGGGCAAGCCCAAAACTGCAACAGGAAGAAAGTGAACTGATAATCAGATTACAAAGGATTCAGAAAAAAATAACATATAAATGCAACTAGCAGAAAAAGTTTAAAATAAAACAAATTTTGAAAAATCATACGAAAAATACTTATCTCTGGAGCACGATAAAAACGGCTCACAAGGTATGGAGTGATCTCATTCTTCCCCGCAAACATGGCATTGCCAAAATCACAAAGCTTCAGCACATTTTTTCCTTCATTCACCTGCCAAAGCAAATGCAGTGAGATGTAATTATGTAAGTGATACAATAAGATTAAAATGGAGCAATAGATCAAAACCTAGAGACAAAACTACAAAGAGAGGGGGTTAAGTTCAAATACCAGCATGTTATCTGGTTTAATATCAGAGTGAAGAACACCACAGTTCTTTAAATGTTTCAAAGAAATGAATAGTTGTTTTGCATATGTCCTCACAGCAGTAAGTTTTAGTCCAATATTACGGCCAAACTTCTTTAAAACCTCACGTAGATTCATATGAAGAGACTCAAAAACCAAGCATAGATGATTCCGGTACTTGAAGCTAGAAAGAAAACGAACACAGTGGCGCCGGTCTTCAGGATCTGCACCAACCAACTTCTTCAATATCACCAACTCTTCCATACCTACTTTATACCTAAGTGTTGCATCACAAAGAAATCAGGATTGCTAATACAAGCAGGGAAACTGTAAGACAGGAACAGGCAAAAGAATAAAGCACACATACATTGTGCCATTATTACGTATCATTTTAATTGCAAGCTTTGATATCTCTAGCACGGACAACTGTGGAGAACACACCTTTTCCATGTGAAGCAATAATCTTATATCGGTCATCAAGTACTTCTCCAAAACGGTAACCTATGAATCAAGAAAATTTCAAAAAATCATCTGAAACAAAATGAAACCCTTTTCATTTGTTCAATTGCCTCACAAGGCATTCAAACTATTGCATAATGGTCAAGCTAAGGACCAAAACTATGGCACTTGGTTGTGACAATCTGTTTTTCTCAGAACTCAGAAGATGTACTTAAGAGTTCATCTCATACCACAAAAACACTCCAACAGTAAAGACAAAGAATAACTGTAACATCAAGCAGTTAACTTACTATAATAGCCTTCTGCATCATCCCAGTTATCATGCAGGCCACTACGTTCAATTATCAAACCATCTCCTTTACCCTGACATATGAAAGAAAAAACTAAAACTGAGAATATGGGGAAAAAACAAACAGAAAAAACTTAAAACTGCCAGTAAACTAATATAATCATCATATCAAGTAAAAAAAAAATCCAGTAACTGATTAATACAAAAGAATCACACAAATTCTAGATACCAATATAGAATTTTTTGCTCATGTTACAAAGAGAATGGGGGAAAAAAGGAAAAGGAAAAGAGTTAAACATCCCTTTTATTAGGAAAAATAAGATATTCCTAATTATTTAGTAGGCCTAAGCCTGTTTTCCAGTGCTTTCCTCTTTATGGTCTGTTGCAGGGTAGAAACTAGGAGAATAAAGGTGACTCATGAATGAGCAATAGCTTGCTTAAAACAATAGAGTACAATACCAGAGCTATCATTTAAAAATAAAAATCACATCAAATGCAATATTGTCTTCCAAGTTCCACCCAACACATTCTCAAATGAGAGCTTAAACAGTTAATTGGAATGGAATTGCACGCATTTAGAATCTAAAAGTTGCTTGCTGAAAAGCATTCAAGCCTGGATCATGTATCCATCCCAGAACTCACAAAAGTAGATGGATGTCGACAAACTAACATATTCACTTATTCAGAGCCATACTGGAGCAAACACAAACATTGCAAGCATAAAATGGTCATATAACATGATGGCTTTAGGTAAAAATAAACAAAAGATTCCAAAACAAATAATTTAGAAATAATGAAAAGGTGTTTTCAAAAAAAAAAAAGAAATAATGAAAAGGTATCATCTCCTGGAATTCTGGAAACCATTTGCAAGCTTGGCAGTGGAATCTTGATATTGAAGTTCTAAAAACTCCTTTTATAGATGGGAGTTTTTTTTAAGGGCAAAAAAGGGGAAAATTGAGTTCTGAAAAGGTCACATTATGTCACATATCCAAAATGTCATTATGCAACAACCCTGTCAATTTCATGGGATTTTGATGTTATTAACGAATTTGACGTGTAATTAAAGAAATCATTGAATCTACAAGTCTGCAACAACTAGAAACTTCAAAAAATCTTGGAACCAACCAATACTAAGTACAATCCAAAATCATTCAGTTTTTTATTCTTTCTTTGAAAAGTATTAGGGGTATTAACAGATAGCTGATGAATGGATTAATCAAAATTTTTGCTTATACAATGTTGTTACTACATTTGGTTCAAAAGGAGGATTACAAAGGCTGAATGAAATTTAAAAAGGAAGGGAGAATCACTGTGGCTCCTTACGACAATTATTAGACATCTATAAAGGACATAAATCAAATTCAAATAGCAAAGAAATATTTTAGAATCAATTAATCAATCTCCTTATTTTCCTGCAGTGATTTCCTGTTTCATATCACAAGGTCAAGAGATTTTATTTATTAAAAAATAAAATAAAAAAATTGTCCAGCAATCCACTAAGAAAGATGACTGCAATGGTGGAGGCAAGGGTAAAGTCAAAGTAGGGTCAAGGAGCTGGGTTGGATGCAGATTTAGACATTTAGTTGCTGGTGCTTGATGTTAAAAACAAAAACAGAAAAATGCTTAAACTTTCTGTTTTCAAAAAAGGCCTTGTTGAAGACCAAAACAAAACAAAATTGAAACTTGCCAAACAGCACCTTAATAATCAGGTTACTTCCATGATCCCACAAACAAATTGAAGTTGACTCGAGGTTTTCAACAAGTATACATATTTGTTGTAGATTTCATGAAGTTCATAATTACACATTAACAATGACATTATGCAATGATTTGGCACTAATCCCACATTTTAAGAAATGTATTGTTCCATTTTGTTACCCCAACGCAGCCTCTCTAACAATTCAGCCCTCTAACAATTCAGCCTAAATGATCAACATTCAATTACCAATCCAAACAACTAAACAGCCAGCACAATACAAATATCAAGCAATTAAAATTGAAACTGGCTCCTTTCACTGCTGATTTCCAGCTCCAGGAACAGTTCCTCAATAATTTCCAACAGCTCCATTTCAACTCCTTTATGACCTGCAAAAAAAGGTTTGTATAAAAAATGAAACCAGAATATAGAATCTACAAGAAAAAATCACAATCTTCATAACAAAAATTAAACCCAGAATATAGAACTTCCAATTTAAATTTCATCAATACTGCCACAGAGACAAAACCCATACACACAAAGATATACATTTGAATTTACACAGAGTATCCAGTGAAAGATAAAACCAAGAAAACAAAATCCTGAATTCAAAGAAACCCATACACACAAAGATAATACATTTGAATTTGCATACAGTATTTAGTGAAAAATAAAACCCATGAAAACAGAATCTTGAATTCAACAGAACTAACTAATTCTACAATCCCATCATTTAATTAAAATTAAAAGAGGTACATTTGAGTAGAATAAGCAGTATAAGCCATTTACCACGCTAGATTATGTTTTTCTTCTTCAAAAACTGAAATCCAATAAAAATTATCCACCATTTCCTGTTTTCAAGTGACTGGGCTAAAGCGTCTCCTTTCACTTCAATCTTCAAGATTATACACAGAATATATAAAAATAAGGATCCTCCTATGTCCAGATTCGAGATTCGCTTTGCTTTTATCCCCGCAAAAATAAAAATTAAAAGCCATGGAGTAATGTGAAACAAAGTGCAGATACTATATATATATAAACAAAGTGCAGACTGGATTCAAGAAAACACCAAATCCTAATCTCACAGCCAGATTGGATTAATGTGAAACATGGAGTAATTTCTTCATAAATACCCAAAAAAAAAATATCTATGCACTCCGTATTTCATAACCACAAAGATGAATGTTAGTAAATTTCTAACCACATGGCAAACCATAAATCAAGACCTTTAGTGCAACCTACATACATACTACCATTCTCACACGGGTTATCTGGAGATACAAGAATATTTCGGTGCCCACGGATGACACACGACAATAACTAATGCTAGAAAAATCAGAGAAGGTCGAACAAAGGTTATGCGTACCTGGTAGAGATTATCTCTTATCAATAGCCCTAGCCAATCTAGTTCCGACACAATCTCCCTATCGCTACCGCCAAACTTGTAACCAACGTCGGCTAATCACAGGGCCAGCAACTAGGCCACCCGAGACGCTTACGTAGGGGAATCTGAAACAACACCCAGCCATCGAGAAAACTCTAGTCTGGGTCAGAGAACCCAACCGCAAAAGTCTCTCGCCTTGTCACAGCTTCTAATCGTAAAACTTGTTATGAGACCGTCGAACTTCCGACTCAGCAATGGTTCAAATTTTCTTCCCGTTATGGTTCAAATTTGGGAGAATGGAAGGGCGCGTGTGTTATAGATTTATTCTGTGTATTGTCAAACCCGAATTTATATTGTAATTCAGAATTATTTTTGTTTTTAGCTAATAGTAATAATAATTAGAGTTAATTTCATAAATGGTCCTTTGACTATTTACTTTTTACCAATTTTTTGTTCTCGACTTTTAATTTGACTAAAGTTGGTTTCTTAACTAATGATTATGTACCAATTTTGATCCTTCTGTTAAATCTATGTTCAATAAAAGGCTCAAATATTTGGTAAATTTATAACCGATTCATTAGGTTGGTCTCAAATTTACTAATTTTAATAATAGGATTTTGATCTACAAGATAGATGTTTATATAAAAAAGTAAAGTTCATCTCGTTATTTCTGTGTACGTACTCAAATAATGACAACGAATTTTCCTCGTCATTTGAAAAAATAAACAAAGACAGAGTAATTCTTTAAGAAATATAATCCTATTATATGAAAAATAAAATAGTCAAAAGAACATAATAGGAATTGTAATTCATTGTTTAGTTTAATGAATGCATAAGTTCATAAATTATATTTTAATATTTAATTGAATTTAAAAAAAAATAGAATAAGATAAATTATCTCATACAAGGTCTGCCTTGCCCTCGGCTTTTGGTCGGAGACTCGGTCAAAGTGTAACCGTCCACCTATCCCCGTGCGCAGTTACGGGGTCACCCTTAGTATATATTCCCAGTTAATGGTCATGTTAAAACATCTCAAATTTACTTGTAATTACATTACACGATCTTAATTTGGGAGAAGATCACGAATTGTAAAAGTAGGGGGAAAAAAAGCGCAACAACATTTTGATAAATATTTTAGACTTCGAAATGCATTATGTACAATTGCAAAAGTACATTTGATTATATGTAGCACTCAAGATGGTGCGTTTCACATATCACTACATGCACTTTGTTTATTGATCATTGCACTTTGTAATGCTGATTAAGTGCACTTCGTACTGGTAGTCAATACACTTTAAAGTTTAAATATTTACCAAAATCTCATCGTATTTTTTCTAGATTTAATTACTTTACTGTCATTAATAATTCATAAATCAACTATCAGGATGAGTTCGTGATTTTTTACCTATGCAATTATTGTTTCATTTGATATAACACACATACAGTGTATAAATTGCTATGACTATGTGTGATATCCCGATATTTTACTATTTTAGTATAAAACATTATTTATAAGATATTATTAAGTAAATGTGTTATGTTATAATATTGTTATTATTTCTTATAAATAATTATTATATG
>CP025657.1:713531-882250 GCA_003576665.1 Ipomoea trifida
GGGGGGGGGGGGGTTGCTGTGTGAATACTGATACGATGTGATTTAACGTTAAATACTGTGGAGAGAGAGAGAGAGAGAAAAAACAACAGCGACTTGACAGGCCGACTTTTATCCTCTCTCTCTCTCTCTCTATCTATCTCAGGCCTTCACCATATCCCAAAAATTATTTACTCTGCAGCTATCCTATCAACTCATCCCCCATGGGAGAAACCTATGAATTGAAGCTGCATTCTTACCGGAGAAGGAGAATTACAATTTACAATCATATTCTTAAAGGGGGGACCGTTTAATGTCACCATAACATTGTTTATCATAAGTATTTTATAATTTTAATAATCGTTGTTGATGGATGTAATATTATCTGTGTTTTTAAATTAAAAGAGGGCATGTAGTTCAAAATTTGGAATATAAAATTTTCTTTAGTAATAAGATTAAGAGAATAGATTTTGATAATATAATTATAAGCTTATTTTATGTATTTCGTTCACAATCACTGTAAAGTTGGCTCAACCAACATCGTTGGCGTGGTGACGAACTCCACCAATGTGAATGGAGCAAATCATTTAGCCAGTCCCCTACTACTTAGTGTGCTGACCGACGGTAAATTTGGCTAGTGTTAAAAAAATTGTAATGTTAACATTGTTTACTTAAGTTATATTACACAATTTATTTAAATACCTCTGTATATATGTGTGTGGGACCCGGGGAGGGGGGACAAATCAAATGACAATATAGTCATTCGATAAAAATTGATCTCACATGTTCATCAATATTTATGAATGGCTTTGAATTTCTTCGTTGATATACTATCTTTCGTCTTGTAGAGTTCTTTCTTTATCTTGCTTTGAATTTTTTTTCTTACTTTTCTTTTATTCAACCATGAACTCAAATTCAGTTTTGCATTTCTTAATTGTCTTTTGTTTGAGTATAATATTGTTTATATTTGTGATTGACATATGTGTAGTTTGTTGGGTGTTGGTCGAGTTCAGCACATACTCAATACGAGACATGACGTCGTGACTTACCATAGTCCAGGAGGCCATGTAGTTAAATGGTTAATGTCCATCTACTTAACACCAATTAATTTTAAGAAGAATATCGCAACCAAATTAAAAAAAAAATTATGGTTAAGCATGCTTGACTTACAGGATCGCGGGCAATGTACTGGTATTCATTGTGTGCTCCATAGGTGTGCATTTGCACTATCCTCGCTGCACAATTCCTTGTGGTGGTGCATGATGTGAACATGTGCATAGTGTAATTTTAGAGTGTACATAGTGTAATATATAAGTGTGACATGCATAATGTGAACATGTGTATAGTGCAATTTTAGAATATGCACAGTATAATGTATAAGCGCAACGTCTGTGCACACGATTATGACATTTCTTATATTTAATAATAACAATAATTTATTATTCTACGTTAAGTTGACTTACATATTTAGACAGAATTTTAGAATTTTGCTTAGATTGATTTGTCCCTTAATTGATAATTATGAGGATTTTTTTTTTTTTGTGAGATGGAGGGACCCAAGGTCCCAATAACAAACTAATGACCACGGCTAGTAGCTAAGCTCGAAGCGTCTTGCAGCATGAGATCATATGATCCATCCGGAGGGTGGACATGATTGTAGTACCCCATTGGGAGTTTTGTCCCGTGTTGGCTAGGAAGTCGGCACATTTGTTACCTTACCGAAAGATGTGGACAAACTTTAAGGCTTGGTGCATGAGAAGTCGACAATCCGTCACTATGGTATTATTGGAGCCCAGTGGATGATCGTTTTCCTTAGTCAGGACCTGTACCAGCGCTTCTGAATCGATTTCGGCAATGACTTTGTTGAATCCACGGTTTTTAGCAATACTTAGTCCTTTCCGATGACCCCAAAATTCTGCCAAGAAGTTGTTGGTGAGTCCAATCTTTGATATGTAGCCCATGATCCAATTACCATCCTGATCGCGAAGTAAGCCACCGGCGCTCGCCAGACCAGACCTCGTCTTCCTTGCTCCATCGGAGTTCAGCTCATGATAATTATGAGGATTGGATTGCTGATTATGCGCATAAATTTTTAGTGTTGACTTTTATTAATGACTTATTTTCTATAGCTAAAATTTGTTCTTAGTGGTTTGACTCCAATGCCAATTAAAAATATATTATATATCTCAATTAAAATTAAAGTCTAAGATACTATACATTTTGTTGAACAAAACTAAACTACATACCTACTATTAAGTGGATTGTCTATCGCTATAATATTCACGTGACATGTTTGGTAATATGAGACAAATTAAATTTTTGAGAAACAATATTCAGAGAACTCATTATTACAAAATACTAAATAAAATTATTATAAGAAGAACTTTAAATGTTTTGTACGTTTTGTAAAAACAAAACATATCAACTGACATGTGTAATTTGGCTTGATATATGCATAGAAAATGACTTGACATTTGTATATATAGTGGGTGGGTATTGCAATAATTGAAGATGAACATTCTTTGGGAATGTAACATTAAGGTTATTCACTAGTCATAGTTGGCTATACAAATTTAATCAATTATTGAAAATCAAATGGTCCATGATTGGTCTCAATTGGATTATCAAATAAAGTTGCAACTTTATGAGTGTGTGCATGAGTATGTGTTTTTCCAATATGACTACTTTGTCTTATCCTTTGACCATTTTCATCTTTGATGATATTAAAATATATTTCATATGTCTCATATTTTATGTGTTTAATTTGGTTAATAAAATTTGACTGAATTTATTTACAATTTAATTTTTTATAATATTAGTTTAGTATTAGTATATAAATTTTATATGTTTAGAAATTATATTAATAGTACTATTAAACACAAATATATATATATATATATATATATATATATATATATATATATATATATATATATGGTAGACTTCATATGAGACAACCTAGCTAGATGAGAAATAAGACTTAATGATTTTAGAAAATACTAAAGAAAAAAATAAAAAATTGAATTGACCAAATAGTAGTAAACAAGACATGTAAAATGTGATGGATAGAGTAATAAACAAGCTAAGGGGTGTAAAGATAATGTAAAGCATACAAGACAACTCTAAATCAACTCATGATGGTCGGGTGTCGAACTACCAAAATAAATTCCTATCCCTAAGTAAAACAATATAATAGTGAGTAGGGATCGTATCTACATGTAATGATCGGTTTACTTCTTTAGAACAAATCATGGGGAGATTTTTGCAATTGAAATAAAAAAGATTTAAATATAAACTAACAATAATAAACACAAGATGCAAGAGATAAAACTTCAATGAATAAAAAGTTTTAGTTACAAATTTATTTCCACAATAGTTCAAACAAGGTTGCCTATGTAGAAACAACGGTTTCTACATTTTATTATTGGTGTGTAGCCTATATTCACATATCACCACCACAGCTTGCCTCTAGGGGTTATAAAAGAAAACTATGTATGTATGTTATAAACCTCCGTCTGTTATCAAATACCTAAAGCTCATAATAGGGATTCATATATAATTAGGTATGACGACTATATACTTTCTAAAAATAATTTTGCGACATTAGATGGGAGATAAGAACTCAAACTTAATAGAATGTCGAGATACTACATTGAAAGAAAAAGATCTTCAATATTTAAATCTATATATTAGTTAGACTGAATTGAAAATTCAAAAGATAATTAATTTGTAATATAGTTCAATAATATGTCATACATATTAATTGTAAAATGAATTACTAGGTCTCATTACTCTCATATGCTTGCCTCAACTTGGATTGAATATATCTACTAATGCTCTTTGACACCAAAAGCGTGAGAGATCTATCGATGCAAAAGATAATAATTCACAAAAAAAAAAAACAAAAAAAAAAAAAAACAAATCTAGTAAAGAAACTTTGTCTCACTTTAAATCTCTTACAGCACGTTTGGTTCACGGAATGAATTTTGAGGTAATAGGAATGCTATTCCATAAGGAATGGAATAGGCAAGGAATAGAATAGGAATTGTATTCTATTGTTTGGTTCGCGGAAGGAATAGACTTTAGGAATTATATTACAGTGTTTGGTTGGTTTAAGGAATAGAAATGAAATATGTTTTAAAAGACATAAATACCCTTATAAAATATGTAATAATAATAATAATAATAATAATATAATAATAATAATAATAATATAATAATAATAATAAGGACATTCATGTTATTAATAATAATATTATTATTATTATTATGTAACAATAAAATAAAACTTATAATAATATTAATAACAATAATAAGAAAAAAGGTATAATAATAATAATAATAATAATAATAATAATAATAATAATAATAATAATAATAATAATAATAATAATAATAATAATAAAACAAAATTATTTATAAAATAATTTTTAATACACAAATTAGAGTTTTTGATCCCACATTGATAACTCATGAAGAGGAGCTCATTTGAGCTCTTCTATATAAGAGAAGCATTGTTTCCCTTTTGAAATTAACAACAGGATGAGGAAGCCTTAAAGAGCAAAAACTCATTCACTTAAGGAGCCTTAATTGCTCTTAGTTATAAGGTTTTGTTTTAAAAAAAATAAAAATGTATTATTATTATTATTATTAATTATTAATTATTAATTATTAATTACATTTTTAATATATAAATAAATATATATTTAAATAAATAAATATTATATATAAGGATTATAATATAATAAAAAAGGGCATTTTTGGTATTATAGTATAAAAGCTATTCCCTAATACTTGGGAATAGCTAATACTAGGTGGTCCCCTAGGAATGGCTATTCCCCTTGCAAAGGGAATAGCTCATTCCCGGGAATAGAATGACGAAACAAACAATGGAATAGGTCTATTCCCGGGAATGGTATTCCATTCCCGACCTATTCCACGAACCAAACACGCCGTTAAAGAATTTAGTCTTGAATATGTTTATCCATAAGGTGAAAACCCCTAGTAAATAGTTGTACCAAATAATCATACTATTAGGAATGCAGAGCGACCAGATCTAAATATTTTTAGAAAATAACATTAATCTGGTTGAGCTAGAAATTGTCATGAATTTTATGAATATGGATAAATTTATTATACAAATATTATAGTTGTCAAGAACACAATTGTTTATATTATTTCTTATGATACTCTATATCCAGAACTTAAAATAGTAGTAAAACATCAAAAGTGCCCTAACGATTTAAGATATAAAGGAGTAATTAAAGCATAACTCAACTCGTTAAAAATAAATGTATTAGTACTCCAAAAATGTTAACTATGTACGTTATAAATGGGTGATTATGTATGAAAGAGAAATGAGGATAATTATGTGGTGCAACATAAAGCAAGATTAGTAGAAGTTTCTTGTTCTAAAAGGTGTATCTTCTTTGTGACCCTATAATAAATGCATACAAAAAAAAGTATTTGTGAGTATAGATTAATAAAAATACATGAAGTAAATTAGAGCCTGCCACGTAAATATAAATACCTTCAAAGGGGAATAGTTCATTATTCCCGGGAATAAAAACCATAAACAAACAACATAATATGCTTATTATTCTCGGTAATGTCATTCCATTCCAGACTTATTTCGTAAACCAAACTTGATGTAAATGAATTAGAACATGCCACGTAAGTATAAAGTAAAAAAAAAAAAACTTATTAAAATAATGCCAATGACCTTATGGTATAGTGATATTAAATTGTACTTGACTCAACTTGAGGCTCGAACTAACAACCTCTCATATTGCAATGCAACTTGGTACCACTAGACCACAAGGCCTTGGCTATTAATAATTTTTTAATTAATTTTAAGAATCAAAACTATCATTTAAGTAATAATAATTGTGAGACAAAAATATATTACAATAAATGAGAGATTAAATGTGATATACATTTATAAAAAGCAAATGTGTCATTTTTCATTAAATTTACTACCATCACATATTCAAAAGATCAGAGTTGTATTATATAAACCTTCCTTTTAATTCATTATTAAATTTAAAAGATAACTCAATTCTTATCAACATTTTTATTTTTATTATTATTTTTTAAAACTTAATCCATACAAACTGTGTGTCAATACAATAATTTTTTTAGCTCCTTTGCATTGGTTCGTGGTAAAAAAATTGATGTAGAATCGAATTTAAATTTTATGAATAAAAAAATATTTTGAATATTAATTATATTGAACGATTGGCGAATATAAGTTGTCGGAGATAATTAATATAAAAACAAAAATATTCTACATAATAAAGATAAGCAAGGGTAATGTAGAAATTTATGTTATATCTTTTCTCTCAAAAATGTGAAAAATTAAATATTAAAAGAGACAAATGAATTCATTTTTTTCAAAAAGGTAAAAATTACTAGGTTATTTTTTTCTCTCTCAAATTTGTAAGGAAAAAAAAAAAAGAATTCCAAGAAAATATTGCAAGAAATTCTACGAGGAGACGAGTCTGGTTCTTTATAATTATTACAATTTTCATCATAAATAACTCTTCAATCCATAAATAAAATAATTTGTTTTAAAAGTATCAATTTTTGTTCACTTAAGTAACAATCAATTTATTTATGATTAGTATTATACTTTCTATAAAAAATACTCTATAACAATTAATCAATTCGTCATTGACTAGTATTACATTTTTCTCACACGTACACTTTAACATTTAAATATTACATTTTGATTTAAAATTTTGTATTTCCCTTTAAAAGAATGACATGTTTTCTTATAAATAACAATTAATTTTTCTTTAATTAGTATTACATTTTTATCATAAATATTACATATCCATTAGATTGTCTCAAGAGAAAAAGTTGCTCATAAAATTCAATAGCCTATTTGACTATTTTTTCCAAATAAAAAAAAATACTGCGTAGAAACATGAGACAGCATTAGTTTTTGGCATAAATGCATAATCATCAGTTTCAAAGCGCATGCATTCACATCTGTGATTTGACTCAAACAAAGAATAATTACTTTTGATCTTCCCAATTCCAATGCTCAACTGGCTAAAAGTTAAGAGAATACAGTAAAAATATATATATAAATAAAAATAAAAATTATGTACATATATTTTAATTGGACAATTGTATATGTATTTTTATTTTTTATAGAACTAAGACACGTAATATGAGTTTTATCTCTTGAAAATGTATTTATTCCTTCTTTTTCCATTAACTAATAAATTTACTTATTGGCATGGCAATATCTTAACAAAAATAATAAATTTTAATAATGATAGAAATATTATAAAAAAAAATTATAATTAGATGCAATATTCATTTGTATATTTTGTTTTTTCTCTTGTATACTCAGAAAATCTTATCATTTTTTTATTAAATTTTTTCGTTTCTCATAGGTTGTTGACGTTTCTCAAAAAAAAAAATTTACATTATAATTACTTTTTTATACACTTATAAATTATTTCAAAATTTTTATTTATTTTTATTTATATGTAATGTACTAATTATTTTTATTTTTATAATTTTTCTCATAATAAAATTATAATTTCACATTTGTTTTAATTCTATAATTTGACCATTACTTTTATTTATTGCGTATTTTACCACACATTATGCATATTTATAACTAATGTTATAATTAATACGGAATAACTCTATTATAATGTCGTATCTGTCCATACTCCATACACACTTTCTTAATCTATTGAAACAAATAGTCAATGACTCAATCGGGGTTCAAATCTGTGAGACTGTGACCACTCATTTATGAGAGTCCCCAGTTAGGGTCTGAACTTGTGACCTCTTATTTTGGAGAGCTACAGAGATGTCACTGAGTAAAATACAAGTTACTTGGGCTTCTTCTTTTTTTAATCAGTAAGAAATACATGACAAAAATATTATTTGTGGAAATGATATTTAACATTTTTGGTGTTTTTTTTTTTTTTTTTTTTTTTTTTTTTTTTTTTTTTTATGATAAAGGTGGAGGCAAAGTGGAAAGCACATAGTCCATATTTTAACCTTTTATAGTTGAAAGTCCCAAAAGATGGGTCCTCATATTTTAACCATTTTGATGCATAAAAACACATTTTACCATGGCTTGTGACTAAAGTCACTTTTTTTACTGGCCCTCTGTCCCAAGGCTTTGTTTCCTCCTCTGTCTCAAACCCTTTTCTCATACAAGAAGAAGCCTACTTTGGACTTTGGACTTTGGAGGCACCTCTCCCTCTCTCTGCATTATATTTTACTGCACGAAAAAACATAAAGCCAATTTAATAAAATAATGTTTTGTATTGTTTGACTCACTTTTATTTACTATGCACTAGTACAGGTAAATATTTGTTGTGGAGATAGAAATTTGTAATATATATGCACCCAAGAATATGCATAATGTAAATTTTTGCTTTAATCGATAAAGGATAATAAAGAGGTAAATTGACTTTAAGTTATACATAATTGATCAATGGATGTGACTCGCGATTTACGATTTACCCTCGCAATGATTCTAGGGATAGAGTCCTGTGGGTTTAGAAATAGTCCGGTGAAATTAGAATCACCTAAGTTTTAAAAAAAAACATAAGAAAATGAATCAAATTGTTGAAAAATTAGGTAAAATTGACATTTAGTGTTGTCATTGGGTGGTATAGTTTTAGCACTATTGCAAAAATCGGTCTAGGCACTCGCCTAAGCATTGCCAAGGCCTAGGCTCCCATAGACCGTGACAATTTCCCTCCTAGGAGACTGGCCGCCTAGGCGCCCGCCTAGCACCTAACTCGGCTGAGTTAACTTGTTCATTTCGATCGAGTTAGCCGCATAGGCGCCCGCTTGGGCCGTCTAGACACTAGGCACTCTAATAACCTTATTTTGCAGATGAACCTCCCTCTTCTCTCTTCTCTCGCCTCTCTTCTCTCTCTTTCATGTGACAATTGTAGCTTTAAAATCGTGAAAAAACTGCTGTTATAGATGCTCTTAGGACGGATCGGAGTATAATTGACATTTTTACCCTTTACAGCAAAGCCAAGTATCCACCTCTATTGAGCATCACGTACACACAAGCTCTTTGACACAATCAACTTAGGCTAGAATTATCCCTATAATTTCCTCCTTGCAAGTTGACATGACACTTTGGAAAGGCAATTTTTTTTTTTAATTTTAATCATGATATGTGTTACAAGCTTGCAACCCAATTTCATTTATATGGCAGCATTTTGTACTTTTATTTTTTTTATTTTATTTATTTTTTATTATATTATTATTGCTTTTATATTATAATGTGATGTGAAAGTGAGAGAGTATTTTAAAATTGGAAAGAAAATAGTAAAGGAATTGCAAATTTATTGATATGGAAGTAGGACCACTTTTGAAAGTGAGAGATCATTGCAAGAATAAATTCAGTTTTAGTTTCTATTTTCTAAAGCTCTATCCAGGTCGAATTTTAGGTTATCATCCACATCATGTGGAATCATAGGTTCGAGTCTCATTCCAGTTAAAGATGTTGCATAATAATGTTCAGGGGATACTATAGACAAGTTAAATTGTAGTTACCAACAAAATCTACATGTTGAATCTAACTAACTCATCTCAAGTTTACCACTCTAAAATGATCACTAGAGCAAGTTCAATGAGGGATTTTTGGAGGGTTTTTGTTTGGTTTGGATGAAAGAGGAGAGATGAAAGTAGGGATGCCAATGGAAAATTATTTTAAGATTAGGGACAGAACAGGAGAATGTGTGTAATTTCTTGTCGAGGATTGGGATGGAGAGGAGTTGACCAAGGACAGGAAATCCCTATCCCCAGCTAATTCCCTGCAGGAACCCGCCGAGGACGAGGACAGGGTCGGGGTTGCAGGGACAAGGAGTATACTCATCGCGCCCTGGCCCCTTGCCCCATTGTCATCCCTACTCAAAAGTATATAACCTTCTACCTCGCCCCGTTGTCATCCCTAGATGAAAGAAAGTGTTTGGGTTCATTTATCATAGCTTGAGTTTTTGTGCATCCAATGAATGTGTGCGCGCTCTTCACACACCAAGTGGACGCATTAAAGTGGTTTTGAATTGATGATCAATCTAAATTTTTAAAAGTGGTCAATTATACCTCCTAAACTTTATACGCAAAGTCGTTAAGCTATCGAACTTTTAAAAATATGCAATTAAGCCTAATGACATGCTATTTTCGTGCATAAAAGTCTAAACTGATTATGGATTTGTCATTGCTAATCACTATCAGTCCGATGAAAATTTGGTTAACTCCGATGATTAATAAATTATTTGTGTTTAAATCTTAATTCTGTCACTAGCATTAGTTTAAAATTATAATTATAATATTTGCAAATGATGTCTATTTTCTTTCGCATTTATTCTGATTTTCACATACAAGCAATAATTTATTGAAAAGAATAATAAATGAAATACTTGTTTTGCCCTTATTTTTAAGGGGTAAATATGTGTATTTAACATAAAGACACAAATTACTACTTTTAAAATAATTGAAAGGGATAATAAGGATACATAAATAATTCAGGGAAGAAAAAAAAACAATATAAGCATATAATTCAGGAAGGAAATGTCATTTTTTTCCAAATTTACAATTTAAGTATAACCATGGTTGTAGTAGGCGCTAGGCGCTAGTCGGGCGGTAGACTAGTGCCTAGCGCCTAAGCGGTGTTGGCGGCGACCTATAAAAACAAAAATATAATGCATGTGCCCAAGTGGTAAGAGTGCTCTACCTACAGTCGAGAGGTTGGAGGTTCGATCTTCAAATCCTCAAACCCTTGGGTTTGAGCCGGTCAGTTATAGGTAACCTAGGCTGGTTTACCTCCTTGTGGGTCCTTTGCTGGCTAGGGTCACAGGGCGAGGAGACAACCTCGTTAACAGAAAAATATAATGCATGTGTGTGGGTGTATGTCATATATATATATATATATATATATTACTTCTCTTATTTATATAAATAAATATATATAAATATAATAAAAAATTAACAAGGCCAACTCGCTCGAGTTAACTCAGCTAACTTTATCGAGTTGAGCGAGTTAACTCGACCAAATTCGACCGAGTTAGGCGCTAGGCAGCCGCCTAGGGAGTAATTCGTCCCGGTCTAGGGACGCCTAGGGCCTATCTAGGCGATTTATGCGGGAGATTTTTGCAACAGTGAGTGTAACTAATAATGAAGAAAATCATATAAAAACAATTTTTTGAAAAAGAGATGGAAAATGTCACTTTCAATATAATTAAAGGAAAAAATTTGTATAGAGTAATAATTTATGAACTAAATTTACCATTTAAGTATAACTAATGAACTAAAATTAAAATTTTTCTATAATTTATATTGTTTAAAAAATTGTCACCTATAAACTTAAAAATTAATTAGTAGGTAATAAAATATTGTAAAATAAGCCCACGTCATACGTGTCGTTAAAGCAAAATATTTGGTAATTTAATATAAAAAAATTCAACAAACATCATAATTACCCAAACTGACACTGATTCCTCTGTCACTAATTTGAAATACCCAATTCCCCAGGGTACAATAGTATAGGGGAGAAGAATAGTATAGGGTAATCCAATTTCTAGTCTCACCGCCCAAGCCTCCAACCCACTCCCAAAACTTTTTTTTTTTTTTTTTTTTTGACAAAAAAACTAATTAATTTATGTTTCAATAGGTAAATTAGGATGTGAAACATGGTTCACTTTAGAAAGTGCAATATTCATAACCCCTTCCTCAATAGTGTGAAATTTTTGAAGGTATTATACATGTATAATTAGGTTAGAGAAAATGGTGTGAAGGAAAAAAACAAAATAAAAAATTGTTAAAAAAAATTAAAAAATTATGTGTTCGCCTGATCGCGAGATTGGCGCCTCACACAGAGTAAGGCGCCTTTCTCTCTGCAGGTGGGTCTCTAATTTTCTGCAAAATCTCCTAATTTGCAGTGCATCATTATTTTTTTCTTTTTTCCCCTTCTCTCTTTCACTTCATCTAACTTTTTCTTAAAATTTGTGTAAAATTTCCTTATTGGAAAATGCCTAAATATTTATTTTTAATATATTAAAGTTTAATGATCAAAAGTATAAAAATAAACTTACAATACATTAAAAAAATAACATTTATTATATTAAAAATACATATTTAGGACCCGTTTAATAGTTGGAGATTTTTTTTTTTGAAAACTAAATATTTAGAAAACAGAAACATGTTTACTAGCACAATTTTCTATTTGAAAACAAAAAAAAAATGTTTCTACTTTTTTTTTTTTTTTTTTTTATAAATGAAGGACTTTTTAAAAATTATTTTCTAAATAAATGGATCGGAAAACAAAATATCTATCATCTATTTATCAATATAACCATATTCTCACCAATAGATGACCTAATAATCCTATTATTCATAAAAATCTCACATCCAAACATGACATTCAAACAATAATAATTCATATCAACAAAAGAACCACAAATCATATTATATTTGTTTGTGTGATATGTATCATGTACTAATAACAAATTTACAAACAACTCATAATCTAGTTTCTTTTATCCCTCCGTCTAAAAAAAAATCTTGCATTACTATCAACTTCACAATCAAAGTAAAAGGTATTTTCATAATTCCAATTTTCTAAAAATTTCAACCAAGGAATTATAATCAATTTCATCGAAACTCTTCTTTGCGATTCTTTATGTGAAAGATCGGCGTATCTGGATCCAAAGAGAGAGAATAAACACATCAAAGGTTTAAAAAGAAAAAAAAAATTATATGCATCTTTACTCGTAAAATCAACAAACGGTGACCCTCTCGATTGGATTTTCAAAAACCTAATCTCATCCATCGACACAACTGCACTCTTCTTCAAATCATTTAGATTACAAATATGATTCTTACCCACCATTTTATTTGCAAAAAAGAAAAGAAAAGAAGAAGATAACTCCTACTTGTTAAATACAACCTTTGTCGTCGCATTTTGCATGTCATGTTTATTATTCATGGGTCAAACTAAATCTTTCTTCATTGTTTATTTTCTTTAGTAATTTGTAATTATTTTCAATTTTGATTTTTTTGTTTAATATATTTTTAATGTAGTTTCTAAATATATAAAGTTTATATACTAATACTAAACTTAATGTTATGAAAAATTAAATTTAAAATAATTTCAAACGAGCCTTGTTAATCAAACTAAACAAACAAAATGGGACTAAGGGAGTAACACTCATGATTATGCACCTTATCAAACTTTGTCACTATCAACACCTCATCCTCTTCTATACCTACTAAACAAATACACCACAACATGTTTAAACATCGACCTTTGAATATCAATTATCACCTTTTCATGCGTTTACTTTAAAACTAGTCTTAAAGTAGTGAAGCATCTTCATTTTAAATGTTTGTATACCACCTTTATATCTTTACTTACTCTTCCTATCATTAAAAAATAGTCTAAAGGCATAATTATATTGTTATACATGCCATAAGCTTTATCAACAAAACTAACAAGTCCAACAAATTCCAATCATTTGCAAAAAGATTAAAAATCTAATTCCTAAATAGAAGAGGGATGGGGAATCAATCCAATGAAGATTAAAGACCTTCAAAGTATTTAAATTAAATTAATTATATATAACCATACACACATTAAATGTAAGGTACATAAACATTAGTTCTAATTTCCATACAATATGTTTAAATTACTCAAATATTATTATATATTAGGTGCATAATTTATGCTCTCTAGATATGTAAATTGTAAATTGTGTATTTTAGACCAAGGTATTTGTCACTTATTATCGCAAATTTTACTGTGGACCATACATCAAAACATCGTCGTTTTGATTAATGAAAACAGACGGCTGAAACGGTCTCCGTTTTGCGCCATTCACTTTCAGTTTCATATACATTGCAGTTACATTTCAACACAACTGCAATTTCTTTTTAATATAACTGCAGTTTCATTCGGTATTATACACTCAAATATGTGAACCTGTTATTCAGTTTCCTTTTAACACAACTACAATATCATTTCGATATGACTACAGCTTCATTGGATAATATACACCCAAAAAAGTGAAAATGTTATTCAGTATCAGTTTATATACACTGCAGTTACATTTCAACACAACAATAGTTATATTTCGATATAACTACAGTTTCATTCGATAATATAAAAACACAAATGTAAAACAGTTATTCAATATCAGTTTATATACACTGTAGTTACATTTCAACACAACTACAATTATATTTCGATATAACTACAGTTTCAATCGATAATATAAAAACAAATGTGAGGCAGTATCTTTTGAGATGAACTGTAGTATTAGTTACGAAACTCCGTTATGACTTATAGTTGTCGTTTCTCCCACTTACTAAAACGACATCGTTTTGTGACCATAGTTCACCGTTTAACGACGGTTTATAGTATATGCCTATAGCCTATTTTATATCATACAAAGTTAGAAACCATTTGTTTAATAATGGGCTTCTTATGGGCTTTTGAAGGACTAAATGGTCTATAGATACAAACGTTTGGGCTTGGTTGCCAACTTATCCAAAAGTGCACCCAACACAAATCTTAGTATAAAGGGCAGCCCAAATGTAAAATAAAAAATGCCATTACTATAAAGTATATATTCAAGTTAAATATGTACTTTTGAGATATTTGATCAATAAACTCTTATGAAATAATTTTAGAACACCTTAAAGAGATTTAAGCATTTATATCAGTTTATAAAATTGAATAAGTTGAAAATAAATTTATTTGAAAGGATCAAAGTTTAGTTTTTATAAATATAACTAGTCAAATATTACACATTGAAATTAGGAAATTCTAGTCCGCTAAAAATCGGCCTAGGAGCGAGCCCCTAATTTTATGCGATTTCAGTCCTAGGCGGCTTTTAGTTGGCCAGCTGATTAGGCGTCTTAGGGGTCAAGTTGGGCGTCTAACTCGGTCGAGTCAGCATCCAACTCGGTCAAGTTGGCACTAAACTCAGCCTAGCCGGCACTCAACTCGACAATTGATTTTTTTTGCCTGCTTAGTTGCTCCTATGATCTTCTATATTCCTCCAACCATGTACTCAACTAACCATCTAACATATACTCGGATTATTCGGATGCCTAGGCTCTAGGCGCCCGTCCCCTGGCTAGCGCCTAGTGCCTTCTGCAGCATTGGGAGAAATTCACTAATAGAGTAACGTGAAATTTTTAGTATGTAAAAGTTCTTGCGAAAACTCTGCAGTAGCTTAGTAAAGAATCACGTATTCTGACAACATATGATTATACGAAAATTCTATTATATATATATATATACACACACACACACACATATATCCATTATTAGACATTCCCTTCATATGTCATCTTAAAAACTAAAGTAATGAATGGAGGAACCTGAGTCACAGTTATAAGGAACCTAAAAATCAGTTATGAAAATTCTAAAAACTTGTGGGCTTGTTTACTAACAGAAAACTGTTTTCTGTTTTCCAATTTTTCAGTTTTCATTCTCTGTTTTCAATTTTCTGTTTTCTGTTTAGAAAACATGTTTACTAACACTTATTTTTTCAAATTTATTTTTTTCGAAAACATGAGATTTTTAATATGTAAAAATTCTTTCATAAATTCTACAGTAGCTTAGTCAAGATCAGAATCGTATACAGACTTAGTCGTCAATATGAGCTCAAGGACCAAATATATGTACAATTTTTCCATAAACAGATGAATAACTTAAAAAAAGATATAAGTGCGATATACAAATTCTTGCATTTAATGGTGTTATTTAACTATCTTAACAACTTATATAACATCTTTCAAAAAAAAAAAAACAACTTATATAACAAAAAAAAATAGAAAATTAGTAAAACCATAAATAATTTGTAAATGCAACCCAAAAAAAAAAAAAACGAATGTAACTATAAATTCTATGTGTATAGCTTAGTTAATGATACTTGGATCGGGTTACTTGTAATATTTTATAAATTTTAATTTAGTTTGTGAGGATAAACTATATTAAAAGTATTAGTAAAAACAAACATGAAATCTAAAAGATATATAAAAGCTAGGAATGAAAATGTTAAAGACAATAAGCAGACAAAAGTTATAAGAATAAAAATGTTCTCCATTTAATCTAACCATTCTAGACCGCCGTGCCTTAATTGGTGTGACAGTCCAAGTTGTGCATTGTTTTCAATCTTTAATAGTTCATTGTTGTGATAATTACTTAGATGATGTTATAATCTTGTTTCAGAACATTGAAAAAGTACTTATATGATGCATTGAACATAGAGAGAAAATTTTATTTGTACTGTCACTGTTGATGTTCGGGTCAAAATTAAAAATGCGATGATATACAGAACTAGTAATAAAAGACAAAACGTTACAAGTTCATAACTAAATTAAACTCCGAACCAAAATCGAGAATGAAAAATGATCACATTATAATCTTGTTTTCAGAATGTTAATCCAACATTGAAAAAGTAATTATATGATGCATTGAACATGGAGAGAAAATTTTGTCTATATTGCTACTATCAATTTTCGGGTCAAAACTAAAAAAGCGTTTATATACAGAACTAGTAATAAAGGACAAAACGTTACAAGTTCACAAATAAATTAAACTCTTACCGAAATCGAGAGCGAAAAATGATCACATTATAATCTTGTTTTCAGAATGTTAATCCAACATTGAAAAAGTAATTATATGATGCATTGAACATGGAGAGAAAATGTTGTCTATATTGCTACCATCAATGTTCGGGTCAAAACTAAAAGTTCGACGATATACAGAACTAGTAATAAAGGACAAAATGTTACAAGTTCACAACTACATTAAACTCTGAACCGAAATCGAGAGCGAAAAATGATCACATTATAATCTTGTTTTCAGAATGTTAATCCAACATTGAAAAAGTAATTATATGATGCATTGAACATGGAGTCATTGTTCGGGTCAAAACTAAAAATGCGACGATATACAGAACTAGTAATAAAGGACAAAACGTTACAAGTTCACAACTAAATTAAACTCTGAACCTAAATCGAGAGCGAAAAATGATCACATAATAATCTTGTTTTCAGAATGTTAATCCAACATTGAAAAAGTACTTATATGATGCATTGAACATAGAGAGAAAATTTTGTCTATATTGCTACTATCAATGTTTGGGTCAAAACTAAAAATACAACGATATACAGAACTAGTAATAAAGGACAAAACGTTACAAGTTCATAACTAAATTAAACTCTGAACCGAAATCGATAGCGAAAAATGATCACATTATAATCTTGTTTTAACAATGTTAATCCAACATTGAAAAAGTACTTATATGATGCATTGAACAAAGAGATTTACAAAATTTTGTCTATACTTCTACTATCGATGTTCGGGTCAAAACTAAAAATGCGATGGTATACACAACTAATAATAAAGGACAAGACGTTACAGGTCCACAACTAAATTAAGCTCTGAATAACCGAAATCGAGGGCGAAAAATGATCACATAATAATCTTGTTTTCAGGATATTAATCCAACATTGAAAAAGTACTTAAATGATGCGTTAAACATAGAGAGAAAATTTTGTCTCTACTGATGCTATCAATGTTTAGGTAAAACTAAAAATACGACGATACACAGAACTAGTAATAAAGGACAAAACGTTACAAGTCCATAACTAAATTAAACTCTGAACTGAAATCGAGAGTGAAAAATGATCACATAATAATCTTGTTTTCAGAATGTTAATCCAACATTGAAAAAGTACTTAAATTGGTGTGACAGTCCAAGTTGTGTATTGTTTTCAATCTTTAATAGTTCATTGTTGTGATAATTACTTAGATAATGTTATAATCTTGTTTCAGAACATTGAAAAGTACTTATATGATGCATTGAATATAGAGAGAAAATTTTGAGTGTACTGCTACTATCGATGTTCGGGTCAAAACTAAAAATGCGACGGTATACACAACTAATAATAAAGGACAAGACGTTACAGGTCCACAACTAAATTTTTGGAATCAATAAACTCAATAGAATAAAATATTATGAACTTAATAAATATAAATTTATGTCTGAAACTAGGTTAATTAGCATAAATTTTTGGAATCAATAAACTCAATAAAATAAAATATTATGAACTCAATAAACATAAATTTATAAATCTGGAACTAAGTCAACTAGCATAATTTTTTGGAATCAATAAATTCGATAGAATAAAATATTATGAACTCACACTATAAATATCAGGACATCAAATATAGAAGGCATCCATCTCTCAAATTTTAAGAAAAACTCTCACTCCCTATTTTACTATGGCATCTATCAAATGGATGCATTTGTGTGTTTCTCTTCTAGCGATAAGTGTTTGTTATGAGGCTCATTTCATTCAAGGGAGACAACTTTTAGCATTCAATAACAGAGAGCTTCGTGACACAAGTCCAGGTCACAGTCCAGGCATTGGCCATCCTCCCAAAAAATTTGAAGCAATAAAGGCTGTAGGAGACAATCAAGGTCATAGTCCAGGCATTGGCCATCCTCCCAAAAAAACACTTTTAGCATTCAATAACCGAGAGCTTCGTGACACAAGTCCAGGTCACAGTCCAGGCATTGGCCATCCTCCCAAAAAATTTGAAGCAATAAAGGCGGTAGGAGACAATCAAGGTCATAGTCCAGGCATTGGCCATCCTCCCAAAAAACAACTTTTAGCATTCAATAACCGAGAGCTTCGTGACACAAGTCCAGGTCACAGTCCAGGCATTGGCCATCCTCCCAAAAAACAAGTTTTAGCATTCAATAACCCAGAGCTTCGTGACACAAGTCCAGGTCACAGTCCAGGCATTGGCCATCCTCCCCAAAAACAACTTTTAGCATTCAATAACCGAGAGCTTCATGACACAAGTCCAGGTCACAGTCCAGGCATTGGCCATCCTCCCAAAACATATGAAGCAATAAAGGCGGTAGGAGACAATCAAGGTCATAGTCCAGGCATTGGCCATCCTCCCAAAAAACAACTTTTAGCATTCAATAACCGAGAGCTTCGTGACACAAGTCCAGGTCACAGTCCTGGCATTGGCCATCCTCCCAAAAAACAACTTTTAGCATTCAATAACAGAGAGCTTCGTGACACAAGTCCAGGTCATAGTCCAGGCATTGGTCATCCTCCCAAAAAATATGAAGCAATAAAGGCATAAGATAATAGATTGGCACAAACCTTACTCTATTTCATCATTTTTACTAGTTGGGAAGATGTAATGTGTTATATCTCCATATAATAAAAATGCATATTATGATTTGATGACCATTATATTTCACTTGATGCATGAATCTAGCTTACTTGCATATTAATTACTTACAAGTAACACTAATGAATTTTTGGGAAACAAGTGACATTTTTTTTTTCATATCTACTAAAAAGGATTGTTGTATTCAATTAAAAACAATTTGTTTACTCTAAAAGATTTTAAAATAATAGAAAAAAATCAACGCGTTAATAACTTAAGACTCATATATAAAATTAGATTTGCAAGACAATGATTTGTAAAATCATAAATAATTTGTAAATGCAACCAAAAAAAAAAAACACGAATGTAACAATAAATTCTTTGCCATAAAATGTACCAACAATATGCTTGCAAAATATTCTATCTCAATTTTTGTTATGTGTATAGCTTAGTTAATGATACTTGGATCGGGTTACTTATATTTTAATATTTTGTAAATTTTAATTTAGTTTGTGAGGATAAACTATATTAAAAGTATTAGTAAAAACAAACGTGAAATCTAAAAGATATATATAAGCTAAGAATGAAAATGTTAAAGACAATAAGCAGACAAAAGTTATAAGAATAAAAATGTTCTCCATTTAATCTAACCATTCTAGACCGCCGTGCCTTAATTGGTGTGACAGTCCAAGTTGTGCATTGTTTTCAATCTTTAATAGTTCATTGTTGTGATAATTACTTAGATGATGTTATAATCTTGTTTCAGAACATTGAAAAAGTACTTATATGATGCATTGAACATAGAGAGAAAATTTTGTTTGTACTGTCACTGTTGATGTTCGGGTCAAAATTAAAAATGCGATGATATACAGAACTAGTAATAAAAGACAAAACGTTACAAGTTCATAACTAAATTAAACTCCGAACCAAAATCGAGAGTGAAAAATGATCACATTATAATCTTGTTTTCAGAATGTTAATCCAACATTGAAAAAGTAATTATATGATGCATTGAACATGGAGAGAAAATTTTGTCTATATTGCTACTATCAATTTTCGGGTCAAAACTAAAAAAGCGTTTATATACAGAACTAGTAATAAAGGACAAAACGTTACAAGTTCACAAATAAATTAAACTTTTACCGAAATCGAGAGCGAAAAATGATCACATTATAATCTTGTTTTCAGAATGTTAATCCAACATTGAAAAAGTAATTATATGATGCATTGAACATGAAGAGAAAATTTTGTCTAGATTGCTACTATCAATGTTCGGGTCAAAACTAAAAATGCGACGATATACAGAACTAGTAATAAAGGACAAAACGTTACAATTTCACAACTAAATTAAACTCTGAACCGAAATCGAGAGCGAAAAATGATCACATTATAATCTTGTTTTCAGAATGTTAATCCAACATTGAAAAAGTAATTATATGATGCATTGAACATGGAGAGAAAATTTTGTCTAGATTGCTACTATCAATGTTCGGGTCAAAACTAAAAATGCGACGATATACCGAACTAGTAATAAAGGACAAAACGTTATAAGTTCACAACTAAATTAAACTCTGAACCGAAATCGATAGCGAAAAATGATCACATTATAATCTTGTTTTCAGAATGTTAATCCAACATTGAAAAAGTAATTATATGATGCATTGAACATGGAGAGAAAATTTTGTCTATATTGCTACTATCAATGTTCGGGTCAAAACTAAAAATGCGACGATATACAGAACTAGTAATAAAGGACAAAACGTTACAAGTTCACAACTAAATTAAACTCTGAACCAAAATCGAGAGTGAAAAATGATCACATTATAATCTTGTTTTCAGAATGTTAATCCAACATTGAAAAAGTACTTATATGATGCATTGAACATAGAGAGAAAATTTTGTCTATATTGCTAGTATCAATGTTTGGGTCAAAACTAAAAATGCGACGATATACAGAACTAGTAATAAAGGACAAAACGTTACAAGTTCATAACTAAATTAAACTCTGAACCGAAATCGATAGCGAAAAATGATCACATAATAATCTTGTTTTCAGAATGTTAATCCAACATTGAAAAAGTACTTATATGATGCATTGAACATGGAGAGAAAATTTTGTCTATATTGCTACTATCAATGTTCGGGTCAAAACTAAAAATGCGACGATATACAGAACTAGTAATAAAGGACAAAACGTTACAAGTTCACAACTAAATTAAACTCTGAACCAAAATCGAGAGTGAAAAATGATCACATTATAATCTTGTTTTCAGAATGTTAATCCAACATTGAAAAAGTACTTATATGATGCATTGAACATAGAGAGAAAATTTTGTCTATATTGCTACTATCAATGTTCGGGTCAAAACTAAAAATGCGACGATATACAGAACTAGTAATAAAGGACAAAACGTTACAAGTTCATAACTAAATTAAACTCTGAACCGAAATCGATAGCGAAAAATGATAACATTATAATCTTGTTTTCACAATGTTAATCCAACATTGAAAAAGTACTTATATGATGCATTGAACATAGAGATTTACAAAATTTTGTCTATACTGCTACTATCGATGTTCGGGTCAAAACTAAAAATGCGACGGTATACACAACTAATAATAAAGGACAAGACGTTACAGTTCCACAACTAAATTAAGCTCTGAATAACCGAAATCGAGGGCGAAAAATGATCACATAATAATCTTGTTTTCAGGATATTAATCCAACATTGAAAAAGTACTTCAATGATGCGTTAAACATAGAGAGAAAATTTTGTCTCTACTGATGCTATCGATGTTTAGGTAAAACTAAAAATACGACGATACACAGAACTAGTAATAAAGGACAAAACGTTACAAGTCCATAACTAAATTAAACTCTGAACTGAAATCGAGAGTGAAAAAGTATCACATAAAAATCTTGTTTTCAGAATGTTAATCCAACATTGAAAAAGTACTTAAATTGGTGTGACCGTCCAAGTTGTGAATTGTTTTCAATCTTTAATAGTTCATTATTGTGATAATTACTTAGATAATGTTATAATCTTGTTTCAGAACATTGAAAAAGTACTTATATGATGCATTGAATATAGAGAGAAAATTTTGACTGTACTGCTACTATCGATGTTCGGGTCAAAATTAAAAATGCGACGGTATACACAACTAATAATAAAGGACAAGACGTTACAGGTCCACAACTAAATTTTTGGAATCAATAAACTCAATAGAATAAAATATTATGAACTTAATAAATATAAATTTATGTCTGAAACTAGGTTAATTAGCATAAATTTTTGGAATCAATAAACTCAATAAAATAAAATATTATGAACTCAATAAACATAAATTTATAAATCCGGAACTAAGTCAACTAGCATAATTTTTTGGAATCAATAAATTCTATAGAATAAAATATTATGAACTCACACTATAAATATCAGGACATCAAATATAGAAGGCATCCATCTCTCAAATTTTAAGAAAAACTCTCACTCCCTATTTTACTATGGCATCTATCAAATGGATGCATTTGTGTGTTTCTCTTCTAGCGATAAGTGTTTGTTATGAGGCTCATTTCATTCAAGGGAGACAAGTTTTAGCATTCAATAACAGAGAGCTTCGTGACACAAGTCCAGGTCACAGTCCAGGCATTGGCCATCCTCCCAAAAAATTTGAAGCAATAAAGGCGGTAGGAGACAATCAAGGTCATAGTCCAGGCATTGGCCATCCTCCCAAAAAACAACTTTTAGCATTCAATAACCGAGAGCTTCGTGACACAAGTCCAGGTCACAGTCCAGGCATTGGCCATCCTCCCAAAAAACAAGTTTTAGCATTCAATAACCCAGAGCTTCGTGACACAAGTCCAGGTCACAGTCCAGGCATTGGCCATCCTCCCAAAAAACAACATTTAGCATTCAATTATCGAGAGTTTCGTGACACAAGTCCAGGTCACAGTCCAGGCATTGGCCATCCTCCCAAAACATATGAAGCAATAAAGGCGGTAGGAGATGATCTACCAATTTTCGGAGACAATCCAGGCTACAGTCCAGGCATTGGCCATCCTCCCCACAAATATGAAGCAATAAAGGTTGTAGGAGACGTTTCACTCCTTCTAGGAGGCAACCCAGGACACAGCCCAGGCATTGCTCATCCTCTACAAAAACATGAAGTAATAAAGTCGGGTGGGGACAATCAAGGCCACATCCCAGGCATTGGCCATCCTAATAACAAATTTTAAGCTAAGGCATAAGATATTAGATTGGCATAAACCTTACTCTATTTCATCATTTTTACTAGTTGGGAAGATGTAATGTGTTGTATCTCCATATGATAACAATGCATATTATGATTTGGTGACCATTATATTTGACTTGGATGCATGAATCTAGCTTACCTGCAAATTAATTACTTTAAGATAAGTAATTTTTGGAACACAAGTGACATTTTTTTTTTCCATATCTACTAAAAAGGATAATTGTATTCAATTAAAACAATTTGTTTACTTCAAAAGATTGAAAAATAATAGAAAAAAATCAACGCATTAATAACTTAAGACTCATATATAAAATTAGATTTGCAAGACCATGACAAAAGAAGAGGGGATTTAGGAGGCAAGGGGGGAGGGGGGCAGTGGTGTCAACTGACACCCCCCGCGTCGCGATTCCGTCACCATATTTCGTGGCGGAATTTTTTTTGTGGCCGCAACGGAATTTTTCCGTTGCAAATGAAGATACGACGAGCCGATAGACGACGGAACGAATTCCGTCGTAAAATCTGTTTCGCGACGGAATTTTTCCGTCGTGAATCATGATTTTTCTTGTAGTGTCCCCTCCCTTACCACGCTCAAACCCACTATTATCTTCATTTTAAAAATTTTTTTATTTTTCTTTTGAATTATATTTTTAATATTTTTGGAAAAATGACATCTTTAGTTTCTGAGTTATACTCATATTGATGACTCAATCCCTCGTCAGTTATGACTGTATGTATTTTTAACTTCTCAATTATGAGCAAAGTAGCGCATTTGGTCCTCGACGTTAGGAATTTGTCTCAACCTAACCGAAAACTAAAAAATCCTCTATTATTGGATAGGTAAAGTATGAATTTCTCAAGTTAGTCAGTCTCCTTATATTGAAAATTTGAAATAACATTTTTTCCACTACCCAGCCTCATATTCCAAGGTTCTTCAACTCCAAAAGCATGTTTATAATACTCATATGACTTGTTAGGAACTTGGGACTTGTATAAAAAATCTGACACTCGGTACAAACAAGGGAACAATTGATCACCGTGCTCATGCGTGTGAAACACACTATCCTAAAAGTTCCTGATTTTTCTTACTGCGATCAAACTATAACTTTTTGAGATACAAGATGTCAAATTTCTCAGATTGCTTTTATGAGAAATTCATCAAGGAAGTAATTTGAGATTTTTAATATGTAAAAATTCTTTCATAAATTCTACAGTAGCTTAGTCAAGATCAGAATCGTATACAGACTTAGTCGTCAATATGAGCTCAAGGACCAAATATATATACAATTTTTCCATAAACAGATGAATAACTTAAAAAAAGATATAAGTGCGATATACAAGTTGTTGCATTTAATGGTGTTATTTAACTATCTTAACAACTTATATAACATCTTTCAAAAAAAAAAAAAACAACTTATATAACAAAAAAAAAAAAAAAAAAATTAGTAAAATCATAAATAATTTGTAAATGCAACCCAAAAAAAAAAAACAAAAAACGAATGTAACTATAAATTCTATGTGTATAGCTTAGTTAATGATACTTGGATCGGGTTACTTATATTGTAATATTTTATAAATTTTAATTTAGTTTGTGAGGATAAACTATATTAAAAGTATTAGTAAAAACAAACATGAAATCTGAAAGATATATATAAGCTAGGAATGAAAATGTTAAAGACAATAAGCAGACAAAAGTTATAAGAATAAAAATGTTCTCCATTTAATCTAACCATTCTAGACCGCCGTGCCTTAATTGGTGTGACAGTCTAAGTTGTGCATTGTTTTCAATCTTTAATAGTTCATTGTTGTGATAATTACTTAGATGATGTTATAATCTTGTTTCAGAACATTGAAAAAGTACTTATATGATGCATTGAACATAGAGAGAAAATTTTGTTTGTACTGTCACGTGATGTTCGGATCAAAATTAAAGATGCGATGATATACAGAACTAGTAATAAAAGACAAAACGTTACAAGTTCATAACTAAATTAAACTCCGAACCAAAATCGAGAGTGAAAAATGATCACATTAATCTTGTTTTCAGAATGTTAATCCAACATTGAAAAAATAATTATATGATGCATTGAACATGGAGAGAAAATTTTGTCTATATTGCTACTATCAATTTTCGGGTCAAAACTAAAAAAGCGATGATATACCACTACAAGAAAAACAGTTTTTAGTGACAAAAAATTAGTGACGGGTAGAAAAACCCCTCACTAAATGTATCATTTGCATAGTTTTTGTGAGGGTTAAAAATTACTCTCGCTAAAAGTTTATAATTTAGTGACGAAATTTTAATTTTATACTTATTTTAAAATTATACTCTCACTATTGATACACAAAATATTATTACTCTCACTATTGATATCTGAAAATTATTTCACAAAAATCTATTCTATTTCCCACCAAATATTTAGCAAAAGTTTCCCGCTCACTGCAATCTATTTCCCAGACTTAAGCTTAACCCTAGCATTTTATTCCCAATTTTTTTGGCTGTCTCTCGTTCTCTCATCAACGCCGGCCGCTACTTCGCCCCTACATCGACACCGGCTGCCACTCCACCTGTATACAGAACTAGTAATAAAGGACAAAACGTTACAAGTTCACAAATAAATTAAACTCTTAACCGAAATCGAGAGCGAAAAATGATCACATTATAATTTTTTTTTTTCAGAATGTTAATCCAACATTGAAAAAGTAATTATATGATGCATTGAACATGGAGAGAAAATTTTGTCTATATTGCTACTATCAATGTTCGGGTCAAAACTAAAAATGCGACGATATACAGAACTAGTAATAAAGGACAAAACGTTACAAGTTCAAAACTAAATTAAACTCTGAACCAAAATCGAGAGCGAAAAATGATCACATTATAATCTTGTTTTCAAAATGTTAATCCAACATTAAAAAAGTAATTATATGATGCATTGAACATGGAGAGAAAATTTTGTCTATATTGCTACTATCAATGTTCGGGTCAAAACTAAAAATGCGACGATATATAGAACTAGTAATAAAGGACAAAACATTACAAGTTCACAACTAAATTAAACTCTGAACCGAAATCGAGAGCGAAAAATGATCACATTATAATCTTGTTTTCAGAATGTAAATCCAACATTGAAAAAGTACTTATATGATGCATTGAACATAGAGAGAAAATTTTGTCTATACTGCTACTATCAATGTTCGGGTCAAAACTAAAAATGCAACGATATACAGAACTAGTAATAAAGGACAAAACGTTACAAGTTCATAACTAAATTAAACTCTGAACCGAAATCGATAGCGAAAAATGATCACATAATAATCTTGTTTTCAGAATATTAATCCAACATTGAAAAAGTACTTAAATTGGTGTGACAGTCCAAGTTGTGTATTGTTTTCAATCTTTAATAGTTCATTGTTGTGATAATTACTTAGATAATGTTATAATCTGGTTTCAGAACATTGAAAAGTACTTATATGATGCATTGAACATAGAGAGAAAATTTTGACTGTACTGCTACTATCGATGTTCGGGTCAAAACTAAAAATGCGACGGTATACACAACTAATAATAAAGGACAAGACGTTACAGGTCCACAACTAAATTTTTGGAATCAATAAACTCAATAGAATAAAATATTATGAACTTAATAAATATAAATTTATGTCTGAAACTAGGTTAATTAGCATAAATTTTTGGAATCAATAAACTCAATAAAATAAAATATTATGAACTCAATAAACATAAATTTATAAATCTGGAACTAAGTCAACTAGCATAATTTTTTGGAATCAATAAATTCGATAGAATAAAATATTATGAACTCACACTATAAATATCAGGACATCAAATATAGAAGGCATCCATCTCTCAAATTTTAAGAAAAACCCTCACTCCCTATTTTACTATGGCATCTATCAAATGGATGCATTTGTGTGTTTCTCTTCTAGCGATAAGTGTTTGTTATGAGTCTCATTTCATTCAAGGGAGACAACTTTTAGCATTCAATAACGGAGAGCTTCGTGACACAAGTCCAGGTCACAGTCCAGGCATTGGCCATCCTCCCAAAAAATTTGAAGCAATAAAGGCGGTAGGAGACAATCAAGGTCATAGTCCAGGCATTGGCCATCCTCCCAAAAAACAACTTTTAGCATTCAATAACCGAAAGCTTCGTGACACAAGTCCAGGTCACAGTCCAGGCATTGGCCATCCTCCTAAAAAGCAACTTTTAGCATTCAATAATCGAGAGCTTCGTGACACAAGTCCAGGTCACAGTCCAGGCATTGGCCATCCTCCCCAAAAACAACTTTTAGCATTCAATAACCGAGAGCTTCGTGACACAAGTCCAGGTCACAGTCCAGGCATTGGCCATCCTCCCAAAAAATATGAAGCAATAAAGGCGGTAGGAGAGAAACAAGGTCATAGTCCAGGCATTGGCCATCCTCCCAAAAAACAACTTTTAGCATTCAATAACCGAGAGCTTCGTGACACAAGTCCAGGTCACAGTCCAGGAATTGGCCATCCTCCCAAAAAACAACTTTTAGCATTCAATAACCGAGAGCTTCGTGACACAAGTCCAGGTCACAGTCCAGGCATTGGCCATCCTCCCAAAAAATATGAAGCAATAAAGGCGGTAGGAGAGAATCAAGGTCATAGTCCAGGCATTGGCCATCCTCCCAAAAAACAACTTTTAGCATTCAATAACCGAGAGCTTCGTGACACAAGTCCAGGTCACAGTCCAGGCATTGGTCATCCTCCCAAGAAACAACTTTTAGCATTCAATAACGGAGAGCTTCGTGACACAAGTCCAGGTCACAGTCCAGGCATTGGCCATCCTCCCAAAAAATTTGAAGCAATAAAGGCGGTAGGTGACAATCAAGGTCATAGTCCAGGCATTGGCCATCCTCCCAAAAAATATGAAGCAATAAAGGCATAAGATAATAGATTGGCACAAACCTTACTCTATTTCATCATTTTTACTAGTTGGGAATATGTAATGTGTTATAGCTCCATATAATAAAAATGCATATTATGATTTGATGACCATTATATTTCACTTGATGCATGAATCTAGCTTACTTGCATATTAATTACTTACAAGTAACACTAATGAATTTTTGGGAAACAAGTGACATTCTTTTTTCATATCTACTAAAAAGGATTGTTGTATTCAATTAAAAATAATTTGTTTACTCTAAAAGATTTAAAAATAATAGAAAAAAAATCGCGTTAATAACTTAAGACTCATATATAAAATTAGATTTGCAAGACATTGACAAAAGGAGAGGGGATTTAGGAGGCAAGGGGGGAGGGGGCAGTGGTGTATTGGTGTCAACTGACACCCCCCCCCCCTTCCGTCGCGATTCAATCACCATACTAGGGGATTTAGGAGGCAAGGGGGAGGGGGCAGTGGTGCATTGGCCATCCTCCCAAAAAACAACTTTTAGCATTCAATAACCGAGAGCTTCGTGACACAAGTCCAAGTCACAGTCCAGGCATTGGCCATCCTCCAAAAAAACAACTTTTAGCATTCAATAACCGAGAGCTTCATGACACAAGCCCAGGTCACAGTCCAGTCAGGGCTCGGGTCTCGGGCTTTGGGCTTCAGGTCTCGCGTCTCGGGTCTAGGGTTTACGGTCTCAAGCCTTGGGTCTAGGGCCTAGAGTCTCGAGTCTTTTGTCTCAGGTTTCGGGTCTTGGGTCTTAGGTTTCAGGATTGGGCTCTAGGGCTCAGGGCTAGCGGCTCGGGTCTCGGGTTTCAGGTTTGGGTTCTAGGAGATCGGTGCTCGGGGATCATGTCTCGGGTCTAGGGTCTCGGGGCTCGAGGCTCAGGTTCGGGGTTTAGGGTTGAGGGTCCGGGTCTCGGGTTTCAGGTCTCAGGCTTAGAGTCTCGGGTCTCGGGTCTAGGGGTTCAGGTCTCATGGATCGGGGATTGGGTCTCGGGCCTCGGGGATCGGGGTTCAGGGTCCCTAGTCTCGGGCCTCGGGGATCGGGGATCGGGGCTCAGGGATAGGGGCTCATGGCTTTGGTCTCGCGTCTAAGGTCTCGAGTCTCGGGTTTGTGGTTTCGGGTCTCGGGGCTCAAGGCTTGGGGCTCAGGGCTCTGGGATTGGGTCTCAGGTCTCGAGCCTAGGGGTTCGTCGATCGGGCATGGGGCTCGGGTCTCGAGTCTCGGGGCTCGGGGCTCGTGTCTCGGGTCTTGGGATTCGCGCTTCGGGTCTCGAGTCTAGGGTCTCGGGAATACGGTCTAGGTTCTCGATTTTAGGGTCTAGATCTAGAGTCTCGGGTCTCAGGCTTTGGGTCTAGGGGTTCAGTGATCGGGGATCGGGGCATGGGTCTCGGGAGTCGAGTCACGGTGCTCGGGGCTCGTGTCTCGGGTCTCGGGATTCATGCTTCGGGTCTAGGGTCTCAGGGATCGGGGCTTGTGGATAGGGCTCGTTGCTCAGGTTCGGGGTTCAATGTTCAGGGTTCAGATCCCGGGCTAGGGTCTCAGCTCAAGTCTCGGCCTAGGGTCTACGGCATAGGGTCTACGGTCTCGGGTCTGGGTTTTCAGGTCTCGGGCTTCGCGGCTCAGGGCTCGGAGCTCAGGGCTCGGGTTTCAAGTTTCGGTGCTCAGAGATCGGTGCTCGAGGCTCAGGTTCGGGGTTTGGGATTCAGGGTCCCGGGTTTCATGTCTTGGCCATAGAGCCTAGGGTCTCGGGTCTACGGTCTACGGTCTCGGGGCTCAGACTCGTGGTTCAGGTTTCAGGGTCCTCGGGTTTTGGGTCTCGGGCCTAGATTCTTGGGTCTCGAGTCTCGTGGCTCACGCCTAGGCTCGAGTCTCGGGTTTCGAGTTTCGGGTTCGGGCCTCGGGGATCAGGGATCGGGGCTCGGGAAAGTAGTGAAGTTCATGAAGGAAGTATGATCCAACCACGTGGCCAAAGGAGCAACTTTGGATATGGGAGATGTGATGAGAATCGGTTCCAAGCAGTTCGGCACGAGGAGGTCACCCGGATTAGTTGATAGTTCTCGCGCTCGTAATAGATCCTTGTTAGGAATCCTTTTGACCTAAGTAAGTTGTTAGTTTAAGTTCTTGCATGCTAGTTTTGGGTTGGGTAAGTTATAAGTTTAGGATGTTAGAAGCTTGGTATGTTCTCGAGTTTAGGAGTTGTTGAGCAATCGTTCTCTTTTCAACCTTTCGTTAAAACTCCGTTTCCTTTGAATCGTTTCGTTTCAAGTTCCCGTTAGCTTTGAGCTTCGGGGACGAAGCTCCTTTTAAGGGGGGTAGAGTGTAACACCCCGTAAATTCATTTCAAGCCTTTCGTTCGTTAATTAATTCCTTGAGCGGTCTAATTAATTCTTCGGGCAATTTAATTATTCTAATTGGGCTAATCTTTTCGATTTGAAATATATATATATATACATATATATTCCTTGAGCCTAATTTAATTATTTTAATCAAGAGCCCAATTAATTGAATTTATTCTTGTAAGGGATTTTATTCAATTTGGATCCTTACAATATTTGCTATTAAATATTCTTACAAGCCCACATTCTTGATCATACATTATATGTATACATATATTGATCTTAAGACATTCTTATGGGCTAATTCTTGTATTTAATTTGTAAGGGGTGAATTTAATAAGCCCAACTTACTAGCCTTGATTATATTTAAATTCCTACACCCATTATTTTATAAGATTACTTAAGCCCACATCATTTTATGTCTTACACCCTAAATAGTGTATGTATTCTTGGTATATAATTTGAAGATCAAATGCCCTAAAGACTTTCACTCCTTTCTTCCTCCTACACTTCTCCATGCGCCATTTTCATCCATAATTTCCCTAAAATTCATCTTCATTTTCCCTACAAGATTTCAAGTAAAGGTTGCTCTTTTAAGCTTTGTTAGGAGTGGGTAAGTGCATCTATCCTAGAATCCATCTTGCATTTTGTGTTTTAGATAGTCTTTTTACATAATCTTATAAGTGTTCTTTTGGGGATCTTTGGGAAAAAGATGATCAAGGTGAAGGTGGGGCTTTGTGAGCTAGCAAAAGGCTTTTTGGAGTAGGAAAAGCTCTTTGAGGTAACCATCCATGTCCATCAAAACTATTTTATTCACCTATTCTATATATATTGATCTTGGTGTTGGAAATCCTGAAAATTCTTGTTGTATAGCCTATTTCTTGGATGTTTCTTGTTGGATTTCATCTTGATCTTTGCTTGTGTTGTATGATCAATGATGTTTGGATTTCCTTATTTTGGACTCTAAATGGATGAAATGTGAGTGTATTTGGTTGGATTTGTATTCTGGAAATGGTATTGTTCATGTCTGTTCGGTTCTGGAATCTGGGATTGGTTTGGCCTTGCGGAAGACCCAAGCGGCACAATGTAACCCGCGAGGGCGATCCGCAAGGTGGCGACGGAACAGTTGGGCGGAGGGGAGAGGCCCGTTGAGGGGGACCGTCTCCTCTTTGCGGAGGAGGTCGGCGGAGAGGCGTGATCCGTGAGTGTGTTCCGCTAGTTCACTGGGAATTGGTTTCCAGTGAGCAACTTTCTGCTGTTGTTGTCTGTTGTTGGTCTTTTGTTTCAGATCATTGTTGGATTGTTTTGTTGGGTATTTTACCATGTTTTTGGAGTAATTATTCGTGTCATTCATTGGGTATTTGATGCCTTAGTTTGGAGTATTGATTCGTGCCTTTGGTTTCCATTTTTGGTATCCTTGATCTATTGATCCTTTGATTCATAATCTGGGAGTTGGTTGGTGTTCATATTTGAGATGAACCCACGTCTTGGTTGGTTGAGTTGATGTTGGAGTGTGATTGTTGGTGGACTATTGTGCTACTATTGGGTTACTATACTATACTATACTATTGGGTTACTATTGGTTGTGCTACTATTGTGGCTACTATTGGTTGTGTTACTATTGGGTTCGCTACCCTGTGATTGGTTGATTACCCCTGTGGCTACTATTGGTTGTGTTACTATTGGGTTCGCTACCCCTGTGATTGGGTTGATTACCCCTGTGGCTACTATTGGTTGTGTTACTATTGGACTCCGGTCCCTGTGATTGGTTTGACTTGGTTTGGTGGTTGGTCTGGCTTGGGTTGGGAGATTGGAGTCGGGTTCTTTCTTGTGGAGTTGTTGTGAATCCCTTGCGTTACTCGGTTGTTATCTTGTTATTCTTGATGAGTCGGTTGAGCTAGTATCTCGGTTATTGATTCGTTATTGGATTATGTTCTCGTTGTTGAGTATTGTTGGACCTGTTTGACTGAGTCTTGGTTACTGATTCATTCAGCTTATTGTTGTTGAGTATCGGTTTTGAACTATTGAACAGTTCGTTGGTGTTTATATTCTATATGGGTGTGTAAACCTATTTACAAGCTTATGTATATCTATACCTCCTTGCGGGTGTGAATGGTGGTTGCTTAGCATTCTTTTGCTAATGGTTCTTTGTATGTTTTCCAGGTATGGAGTAGTACTCGTGAGCGCGCTAGAGCTTTCCCATGAGGACGTTAGCCTTAGTTGGTTCTGTTTAGACTTTGTTTTGATGGCCTGTGAGCCGTGAGATGTTATGATACTCTTGTTTAGTACTTTGGGTATTTCTTCTGGATAGTTATGGATTATGTTTGAGGATTATTATTTCAGTTCTATGATATGACAGCTTAGTTCGTTTCATGTTTAGCCTGTGCATCTAGCCTATGTTTATACCTAGATGTGGCATGACGCCCTTAAGTTTTAAATCGCTTCCGCTATGTTTGGTTTGTCGGTTGAGATTGGCAGCTTTTATGCTAGGTTTTAGCTATCTCAGCCTGTGTGAGGTTGGGGTGTCACACCTAGAGTCTCGGGTCTAGGGATTCGCGCTTCGGGTCCGAGTATAGGGTCATGGGACTAGGGTCCCGTTAAGTCTCGGAGTGTCGGGTCCAAGGTCTCAGGTCTAGGGTCTAGAGTCTTAGGTTTGGGGTCTCGGGCCTAGAATCTTGGGTCTCGGGGCTCAGTGCTCGGGTGTTGGATCTCGGGCCTCGGTGCTCGGGTCTCGGGGATTAGGGATCAGTGCTCAGGTTTCTGGTCTCGGGCATCGGGGCTCAACGATCGAGACTCGGGTCTCGGGTTTCGATTCTCGGGGATCGGGTCTAGAGTTTTGGGGCTCGGGGTTCTGGTCTCCGGACTCGAGTTTAGGGCATTGGGTCTCGAGTCTCGTGGCTCAGGCCTAGGCTCGAGTCTTGGGTTAGGGCCTCGGGGATCGGGGATCGGGGTTTGGGTCTCGAATCTAGGCTCTAGGGTCTAATTTCTCGGATTTAAGGTCTAGGGTCTCAGGTCTCGGGTTTCGGATCTCGGTGCTCGAGGATCAGGTGTCGGGTCTACGGTCTCAGGCTTGGGGTCTAGGGGCTCGGGGATCGTGTCTCGAGTCTTGGGACTAGGGTTTAGGGTCTGAGGACTAAGGTCCCGTGTCTTAAGTCTCGGGGTGTCGGGTCCAAGGTCTCGGGTATAGGGTCTAGAGTCTTAGGTTTCGGGTCTCGGGCCTAGAATCTTGGGTCTCGTGGCTTAGTGCCCGGTCCGGGCTTGGGTCTCGGGTTTCCGGTCTCGTTTCTCGGGCTTCTAGTCTCGGGGCTTGGGGTCGGGTTCGGGGTCCTGGGTCCTGGGTCTCGGGTCTCGGGCCTAGGGTCTATGGTCTCAGGACTCGATGGTAGGGTCTCGAGTCTCGGGTCTAGGGGCTCGGGGATCGGGTTCAGGGTCCCCGATCTCGGGGATTGGGTTCAGGGTCCCTGATCTCGGGGATCGGGGCTCGAGTTTGGGGTTCAGGGTTCAGGGTGTTAGGTCTCGAGTTTCAGGGCTTAGAGCTTGGAGCTCGGGTCTCGGGGACCGGGGATCGGGGATCGGGGATCGCGTCTAAGGTTTAGGGATTCACGTTTCTCTGGGCTCGGGTGTCAAGTCACGGTGCTCGGGGTTCGTGTCTAGTGTCTCGAGGATCGAAGCTGGGGGATCAGGGCTCATTGCTCAAGTTCGGGGTTCAAGGTTCAGGGTTCAGGGTCCTAGTCTCGGGTCTCAGGTTCAAGGGACTAGGGTCTAGGGTTTCGGGTCTAGGTTCTGGTCCCGTGTCTCTTGCCTCGGAGTCTCGGGTCTAGGGTCTAGGGTTTAGAGTCTAAGGTCTAGGGTCTCGGATTTCGGTTCTCAAGTTTCCGTTCTCGGGCCTAGAGTCTTAGGTCTCGGGGCTCAGGGATAAAGGCTCGACCCTTGGGTTTCGGGTCTCAGGCTTTGGGCTTAGGGTCTAGGGGCTCAAGGATCGGGACTTGGGTCTCGGGCCTCGGGCCTAGGTCAGGGTTCGGGATTCGGGGTTTTGTGTTTTGGATCGGGGTTCGGGGTTTGGGGTTCTAGGTTCAGGGTCGTGTTTGGGGTTTAGAGTTCCGGGTTAGGGTTGTCCCAAGACCCGGAGACCCGAGACCCCAGAACCCCGAACCTAGGGCCCTATACACCAAACCCCGAGCCCTGAACCCAAGACCCCAAACACCGAGACCTAGAACCCGAGAACCGAAACCTAGAACCCGAGACCCGAGACCTCAGAATCCCGAGACACGAGACCCCGAACCCAAGACACCTTGAACCCAAGACCCCGAACCCAAGACCCCAAACACCGAGACCTTGAACCCGAGACCCGAGAACCAGAACCCGAGACCCGAGACCCAGAACCCCAAGACCCAAGTCCCGAAACCCGAAACCCTAGACTACGAACCCTGAACCCTGGACCATGAACCCCCGAGACCCGAGTCCCCAAAAATCGAGACCCCGAACCCGAGACCCTAGACCCTAGACCCCGAACCCTGAACCCTAAACCCTAGACCCTAGACCCGAGTTTGGGTCGGGTTCAGGGTCCAGGCTTGGGTCTCGGGCTTCCGGTCTCGTTTCTCGGGCTTCTAGTCTCGGGGATTGGTGTCGAGTTCGGGGTCCCGGGTCCTGGATCTCGTGTCTCGAGCCTAGGGTCTATGGTCTCAGGACTCGATGGTTGGGTCTCGAGTCTCGATTCTCGGGACACGATTTTTGGGTCTCGAGTCTCAGGTCTAGGGCTTGGGGATCGGGTTCAGGGTCCCCGATCTCGGGGATCGGGTTCAGGGTCCCCGATCTTGAGGATCGGGGCTCGAGTTTGGGGTTCAGGGTTCAGGGTGTTAGGTCTCGAGTTTCAGGGCTCAGAGCTTGGAGCTCGGGTCTCGGGGACCGGGGATCGTGGCTCGCGTTTAAGGTCTAGGGATTCACGTTCCTATGGGCTCGGGTGTCGAGTTACGGTGCTCGGGGTTCGTGTCTAGTGTCTCAGGGATCGGACCTAGGGGATCAGGGCTCATTGCTCAAGTTCGGGGTTCAAGGTTCAGGGTTCAGGGTCCTAGTCTCGGGTCTGGGGTTCTAGGGACTAGGGTCTAGGGTCTCGGGTCTAGGTTCTGGTCCCGTGTCTCTTGCCTCGGGGTCTCATGTCTAGGGTCTAGGGCTCAGGCCTCGGGTTTCACGTGTCGGGTCTAGGGTCTAACGTCTCGGGGATCGGGATTGGGTCTCGGGTCTCGAGTTCGGGGTTAGGGCCTAAAGTCTCGGGTCTCGGGACTCAGGGCTCCGGGCTCAGGTCTCGGGGTTTATGCTTCGGGTCTCGCGTCTTCGGTTTAATGTCTAGGGTCTCAAATTTCGGGCCTCGGGTCTCAGGTCTTAGGTTTCAGGTCTCAAGCTTCAGGGCATTGGGTCTCAGGGGTCAGGGGTCCAGGTCTGGGTTCAGGTTCGGGTTCCCGGGCATTCGGTCTCGGGTCTTGGGTTTATGGTCTAGGGTCTCGAGGCTCGGGGATCAGGGCTTGGGCCTCGAGTATTAAGTTACGAGCCTCGGGTCTTGGGGCTCAAGACTCTGGTCTGAGGCTTTGGGCTTCAGGTCTCGCGTCTCGGGTCTAGGGTCTACGGTCTCGGGTCTGGGGTCTAGGGGCCTAGAGTCTCGGGTCTAGGGTTTCATGTCTCGAGCTCCGGGGCTCAGGGCTCGGAGCTCATGGCTCAGGTTTCAAGTCTCGGTGCTCGAAAATCGGTGCTCGAGGATTAGGTCTCGGGTCTAGGGTATTGGGGCTCAAATTTGGGGTTCAGGGTTCAGGGTCCCGGGTCTCGGGGTTCAGGGTCCCCGGTTCTGGGGCTCGAGGCTCAGGTTTGGGTTCAGGGTTCAGGGTTCCTAGTTTCGGGTATCGGGGCTCAGGGCTTAGGCTCGGGTCTCTGGTTTCGAGTCTCGGGTTTGTGGTTTCGAGTCTTGGGGCTCAGGGCTCTGTGATTGGGGCTCGAGTCTCGGGTCTTGGGATTCGCGCTTCGTGTCTCGAGTCTACGGTCTAGGGTCTCGGGACTAGGGTATAAGATCTTGGGTCTAGGTTCTGGGGTCCCGTGTCTTGAGTCTCGGGGGGTCGGGTCTAGGGTCTCGAGTCTAAGGTCTAGGGTCTTAGGTTTCGGGGCTCAGTGCGTAGGTCTAGGGTCTCGGGGCTCGTGTCTCGGGTTTCGATTCTCGGGGCTCGGGTCTAGCGTTTCGAGGCTCGGGGTTCAGGTCTCCGGTCTCGGGTTTTGGCCATGGGGTCTCAAGGGTCGGGGATCGGGGATCGGGGCTTGGATCTCAGATCTCGAGTGTCGGGTCTCGGGATTCAGGCTTCCGTTATCGCTTCTCAGGTTTCTCGTCTCGGGGTTCGAGTACATTGACCGGGTCTCGGGTCTAGGATCTAGGGTCTCGAGGGTCGAGGATCGGGGATCGGGGTTCGGGGTTTGGGTCTCGGGTCTCGAGATTCGGGCTTCTGTTATCGCTTCTCGGGTTTCACGTCTCGGAGTTCCGGGTTCGGGGTTCAGTGTCCGGATCTCGGGTCTAGGTCAGGGTTCGGGGTTCGGGGTTTTTGGTTTTGGGTCGCGGTTCGGGGTTCTAGGTTCAGGGTCGTGTTTGGGGTTTATGGTTCCGGGTTAGGGTTGTCCCAAGACCCGAGACCTGGAGACCCGAGACCCCATAACCCAGAACCCGGGGCCCTATATACCAAACCCCGAGCCCTGAACCAAAGACCCCAAACACCGAGAACCGAGACCTAGAACCCGAGATTCGAGACCTCAGAATCCCGAGACACGAGACCCCGAACCCTAAACCCGAGACCCCAAACCCTGAACCTTGGACCTTGAACCCTAGACACGAGAACCATAACCCAAGACGCAAGACCCAGGACCCCAAGACCCGAGACCAGAAACCCGAAACTTTAGACTGCGAACCTTGAACCCTGGACCATGAACCCGAGATCCATGAACTCGAGACCCCGAACACTAGACCCTAGACCCCGAACCCTGAACCCTAAACCCTGGACCCTAGACCCGAGATCCGAGACCCGAGACCTAGAACCCCGAGACCCAAGACTCGAGACCCAGAACCAAGAGACCCGAGAACCTAGAACCTAGAACCCCGAGACACCGAGCCCTAGACCCAAAACCCTAGACCTAGTAGTTCTACTGTAAAGTGGGAAAGTATTTTCACATTCAAGATCATGGATCAATATCAATATCACATGTTACTTTCCAAAAAGATTTCTTGAGAGTACCTGCTCTTGGAATATCCTTGACTCATCGGAACTTCTCAGATTCAATTCTACCACAGATTGTATCTTCAAAATAATAAATCAAAAGGCTAACCTGTTTATTAAACAAAACACTAAACACTCTTAAAGTATAATACTTATTATATAAAACATTAATAATATAGCAATTCTTAAATCTGAGAGAGAAAGTTTTGAAGGGAAAGAGATGGGAAATAGAGGTGGAGTAGACCTTTCCACGAGCATCACTTAATGAAACTAACAGCACAATCATCAGCCATAAATACAACAGGGAATACACTTTGTTTATACTTGCCTCACAGTTTTCTATGGAATTTTTTCCTCGTAAGAACACATACCAGTAGTTTTCGAGGAGTTTCCTTGCCCATTAATACTGCTTGAACTTGTCCCATTCATGTAGAATTGCGAGCCATCACCTGAAGGATTTGGGCTTCAGGTCTCGCGTCTCGGGTCTAGGATCTAGGGCCTATAGTCTCGGGTCTAGGGTTTCATGTCTCGAGCTCCGGGGTTCAGGGCTCGGAGCTCATGGCTTAGGTTTCAAGTCTCGGTGCTCGGAAATCGGTGCTCGAGGATCAGGTCTCAGGTCTAGGGTATTGGGGCTCAAGTTCAGGGTTCAGGGTTTAGAGTCCTGGGTCTCAGGGTTCAGGGTCCCCGGTTCTGGGGCTCGAGGCTCAGGTTTGGGTTCAGGGTTCAGGGTCCCTAGTCTCGGGGCTCAGGGCTTCGGCTCGGGTCTCTGGTTTCGAGTCTCGGGTCTCGGGGAACAGGGCAGAGGGATTGGGGCTATGGTCTCGCGTCTAGGGTCTCGAGTTTCGGGTTTGTGGTTTCGGGTCTTGGGGCTCAGGGCTCTGTGATTGGGGCTCGAGTCTCGGGTCTTGGGATTCACGCTTCGGGTCTCAAGTTTACGGTCTAGGGTCTCGGGACTAGGGTCAAAGGTCTTGGGTCTAGGTTCTGGGGTCCCGTGTCTCGAGTCTCGGGGGTTCGGGTCTAGGGTCTCGGGTCTAGGGTCTTAGGTTTCGGGGCTTAGTGCGTGGGTCTAGGGTCTCGGGGCTCGGGTCTTAGGGATCAGGGATCGGACTTGGGTCTAGTGTCTCGGGTCTTGGGGCTCAGGGGTCGAGTTTCAGGTCTCAAGTTTCGGGGCTCGTGTCTCGGGTTTCGATTCTCGGGGATCGAGTCTAGCGTTTCGGGGATCGGGATCCAGGTCTCCAGTCTCGGGTTTTGGGCATGGGGTCTCGAGGGTCGGGGATCGGGGGTCGGGGCTTGGGTCTCGAGTGTCGGGTCTCGGGTCTCGGGTCTCGAGTGTCGGGTCTCGGGATTCAGGCTTCCGGTTTCGCTTCTCAGGTTTCTCGTCACGGGGTTCATGTACATTGACCGGGTCCCGGGTCTTGGGTCTAGGGTCTCAGGAATCTATGTTTGGGTCTCGGGTTCAGGGTCTCCGATCTCGGGTTTAGGGCATGGGGTCTCGAGGGTCGAGCATCGAGGCTTGGGTCTCGGGTCTCGAGTGTCGGGTCTCGGGATTCGATCCTCCGTTATCGCTTCTCGGGTTTCTCGTCTCGGGGTTCGGGGTTCAGTGTTCGGGTCTAGGGTGTAGGGTGTACGGTCTCGGGACTCTATGCTTGGGTCTCGAGTCTCGGGTTCAAGGTCCCCGATCCCGGGGCTCAAGGCTCGAGTTTGGGGTCCAGGGTCCCAAGTCTCGGATTTCGAGGCTCAGGGCTATGAGCTCGGGTCTCGAGATTCGGATCTCGAGTCTTGGATTTCTGGTCCAGAGTCTCAGGTCTTCCTGCCCGGGGGGCTCAGGGATCGGGGGTCGGGCTCGGGTTTCAGGATTCAGGGTTCAGGGTTCAGGGTCAGGAGTTTCGAGGTCTCGGGTCTAGGGTTTAGGGTTTAGGGTCTAAGGTCTAGGGTCTCGGGTTTCGGGTCTCAAGTTTCCTTTCTCAGGCCTAGAGTCTTGGGTCTCGGGGCTCAAGGCTAAGGGCTCGACCCTTGGGTTTCGGGTCTCAGACTTTGGGCTTAGGGTCTAGGGGCTCGAGGATCGAGCTTGGGTCTCGGGCCTCGGACCTAGAATCTCGGGTCTCGAGCTTTGGGCTTTGGGCTTATGGTGTCGCGTCTCGCATCTTGGGTCTAGATTAGGGTTCGGGGTTCGGGGTTTTTGATTTTGGATCGGGGTTCAGGGTTCAGGGTTCTAGGTTCAAGGTCGTGTTTGGGGTTTAGGGTTCTGGGTTAGGGTTGTCCCAAGACCCGAGACCCAGAACCCCGAACCCGAGGCCCTATACACCAAACCCCGAACCTTGAACCCAAGACCCCAAACACCGAGACCTAGAACCCGAGAACCGAGACCTAGAACCTGAGACCCGAGACTGCGAACTCTGAACCCTGGACCATGAACCCCCGAGACCCGAGTCCCCAAAAATCGAGCCCCTGAACCCGAGACCCTAAACCCTAGACCCCGAACCCTGAACCCTAAACCCTGGACCCTAGACCCGAGACATAGGACCCCGAAACCCAAGATCCGAGACCCTAGACACGAGTTTGGGTCGGGTTCGAGGTCCGGGCTTCTAGTCTCGGGGATTGGGGTCGGGTTCGGGGTCGGGGCTCAGGGCTCGAGTTTGGGGTTCAGGGTTCAGGGTGTTAGGTCTCGAGTTATAGGGCTCAGAGCTTGGAGCTTGGGTCTCGGGGACCGGGGATCGTGGCTCGCGTCTAAGGTCTAGGTTTCACGTTTCTTTGGGCTCGGGTGTCGAGTTACGGTGCTCAGGGTTCGTGTCTAGTGTCTCAGGGATCGGAGCTAGGGGATCAGGGTTCAGGGTCCTAGTCTCGGGTCTCGGGTTCTAGGGACTAGGGTCTAGGGTCTCGGGTCTAGGTTCTGGTCCCGTGTCTCTTGCCTCGGGGTCTCGGGTCTAGGATCTAGGGTCTTAGGCCTCGGGTTTCACGTGTCGGGTCTAGGGTCTAACGTCTCGGGGATCGGGATTGGTTCTCGGGTCTCGAGTTCGGGGGTTAGGGCCTAAAGTCTCGGGTCTCGGGCCTCAGGGCTCCGGGCACAGGTCTTGGGGTTTATGCTTTCGGGTCTCGGGTCTCGGGTTTATGGTCTAGGGTCTCGGGGCTCAAGGCTAGGGGATCAAGGTTCAGGGTCCTAGTCTCGGGTCTCGGGTTCTAGGGACAAGGGCATGGGGTCTCGAGGGTCGGGGATCGGGGCTTGGGTCTCGGATCTCGAGTGTCGGGTCTCAGGATTCGGGCTTCCGGTATCGCTTCTCAGGTTTCTCGTCTCGGGGTTCGATTACATTGACCGGGTCTCAGGTCTCGGGTCTAGGGTCTCGGGACTCTATGCTTGGGTCTCGAGTCTCGGGTCTCGGGTTCAGGGTCTCCGATCTCAGGTTTAGGGCTTGGGGTCTCGAGGGTCGAGGATCGGGGATCGGGGATCGGGGTTCGAGGCTTGGGTCTCGGGTCTCAAGATTCGGGCTTCCGTTATCGCTTCTCGGGTTTCAAGTCTCGGGGTTCGGGGTTCAGTGTCCGGGTCTCGGGTCTAGGTCAGGGTTCGGGGTTCGGGGTTCGGGGTTCGGGGTTTTTGGTTTTGGGTCGGGGTTCGGGGTTCTAGGTTCAGGGTAGTGTTTGGGGTTTAGGGTTCCGGGTTAGGGTTGTCCCAAGACCCGAGACCCGGAGACCCGAGACCCCATAACCCAGAACCCGGGGCCCTATACACCAAACCCCGTGCCCTGAACCCAAGACCCCAAACACCGAGAACCCGAAATCCGAGACCTCAGAATCCCGAGACACGAGACCCCGAACCCTAGACCCGAGACCCCAAACCCTGAACCCTGGACGACCCGAGAACCAAAACCCGAGACGCAAGACCCAGAACCCCAAGACCCGAGACCCGAAACCCTAGACTGCAAACCCTGAACCCTGGAACATGAACCCGAGACCCCAGAACCCCGAGACCCGAGTCCCCAGAAATCGAGACCCCGAACCCGAGACCGTAGACCCTAGACCCCAAACCCTGGACCCTAGACCCTAGACCCTAGACCCTAGACCCGAGATCCGAGAACCGACACCTAGAACACCGAGACCCAAGACTCGAGACCCATAACCAAGAGACCCGAGACCCGAGAACCTAGAACCTAGAACCCCGAGACCCCGAACCCTAGACCTGGTAGTTCTACTGTAAAGTGGGAAAGTATTTTCACATTCAAGATCATGGATCAATATCAATATCACATGTTACTTTCCAAAAAAATTTCTTACCAGTACCTGCTCTTGGAATATCCTTGACACATCGGAACTTCTCAGCTTCAATTCTACCACAAATTGTATCTTCTCAATAATAAATCAAAAGGCTAACCTGTTTATTAAACAAAACACTAAACACTCTTAAAGTATAATACTTGTTATATAAAACATAAATAATATAGCAATTCTTAAATCTGAGAGAGAAAGTTTTGAAGGGAAAGAGATGGGAAATAGAGGTGGAGTAGACCTTTCCACGAGCATCACTTAATGAAACTAACAGCACAATCATCAGCCATAAATACAACAGGGAATACACTTTGTTTATACTTGCCTCACAGTTTTCTATGGAATTTTTTCCTCGTAAGAACACATACCAGTAGTTTTCGAGGAGTTTCCTTGCCCATTAATACTGCTTGAACTTGTCCCCTTCATGTAGAATTGCGAGCCATCACCTGAAGGATTGGGTAGCAAGCAAATCTGATTTGTGCACTAGTAGTCTAGAATGGTACAAAAGAATTTCCAAAGGAAGAAGGAAGCAAGGAACCTACATCATTGCCCAGACAAAGCACAAACTCTAGGACATGGTCCATGTCAGGCGGGTACTGATCCAGTAAGACAGGAAGTCTGGACAGGTTACCATTTGAATCAATATAGATGTTAAAATACTCCTCAAGCATTTTAGCCTTTTGCTTGAGCAGACTTGTATTCATCTAAAAACAGCAAAGGAAGACCACTGTAAAAACTACATCACAGATTCATAAGAAAGCTTATTATAACAAAAAGTTGGAAAAATATTAAGATGCAAACATATAAACAAGCACAAAGTCCAGATCTGAAGCCCTCGGTAGCCCTCGTCGTCACAGATCTGAAGCCATCAGTAGCTCATTGTCGCCACAGATTTGAAGACGTCGTTAGCTCGTTGTCATCGCAGATCTTCTCCTTTCGAGCCTATAAAGACACATGGAAGTAAAAATATCTTAGCCAAGTAAAATTAACAAATCAAGAATAGGAGAAGTAGTATAGACTTGCATGGCAGATGTGGTTCATTTTTGCAGTTTGGCCAAGTAATTTTCCATTGAAACAGTGATTCTTCCATTGCTGAAAACAGTACTATCTGCAGAGATGCTTACCATCTTGATTTGGTAGGATTCTAGTTAACCTTTATGCTTAATTATGCTTTGTGATAGATATATTGTTCACTTGTCTCCTTCTTGGCACACTTAGCAGGACATGGAGCAAATCAGAAGTTCTATTGAGCCTAGTAGAAGACAATTATTAACTCCTAATGAAGTTCCATTGAAACATTGATTCTTCCATGGAGAAGTATCTCCTCTCAATGTATCGAAAAGCGTTTGATAAACAGTTGTCTGCCCTTTCCATGAAGAATCACAAAGAAAGAGAGGAATTAAGTAGAAAATAAATGATATTCTCAGAAGCAAATAAGCCTGCAGATTGCAAATCGACAGAAAAGCGGCCTGTAATAACTAGCACTAGTCCAGCTTTGCAGCCACAAGTTGTATATTATGCAAAATTTCTCCAAGTTGTATAAAATCGGGAACAATCCAGTAAAAAGAACATACAGTTGCCTAATGGTGATTTGCATTATTGTCTATAATCACACAAGGCTTATAAATTAATGATTCAAAACAGTTCTTATCATAGCAATTCACTAAGATCTCAATGAAAAACACTATGCAAACTACCAAGATATTTTAGAGGAATAGATCACATTTTTCAATATCACTTTCCGACAGACCTCAGCTAGGACATATAGATTTTCTCTTCAAATTTGAATATTAATTTGTGTTTCAATGGGAAGAGGAAGGATTAGAGGGGTAATACTACACAAAATCAACAAAACCCCAGAAAATTTAAATTAGTAAAAGAAAAAAAAAATAGATAAACAAGCTACTTTAATCCACCACAGTATTAACAATTACAATAGCTAGTAATAAACTTTTGAGAAGGTTAGCAAAACATCTTACCTGAGGTTGTTCCCTTTTTATTGAAAGCAATCAAGCTTTGATCCAAGTTTTATGAACTTCATATTGGCAACTTCAAGATTTGTTCCTCCTTGAAACTTTTAACTCTTATATATACTTCAATGTTACTCAATTGATCACTGCAAAATTAAATACTTGTGTTCATTGGCTGACAGACTAAAAGACCAAATACAACTTTAACTCTTATATATACTTCGTAGCCTGTATTTACACATAAAAATAATGGAAATGAGGCATTCATGTATGTATGTTGCAGGAGCCACTGATCCTTCATCTTAGTGGGTGGCGAACTGCAATTGCTGCCACCTACCTCACCACTTCTCACTAGACTAGAGACTCTATGTGTGGTGACAATCATGCATTCTATTTCTTTTTATTTCTAAAAAATATAGACGAGTGTGCAGTGGTTCTAGAATATTGATTTGGAAAACAAGAAGAGAAAATAAACTGCAAGTGACATACACTACTTTAATACACAGGCACACAGCTAACAACACTGCCTTAATTTTAATTTTAGAGGCATAAGCATTTTCAGAGAGACTGAAAAAATTGATAAGCTAATCAAATAAAATTGATTCACTGCAAGGCAAAGTAGAGGAAATGATCGTAATAGAAAATCACCAAGGAGATCGTAGCAGTCGTTTTCGCCGCAGTAAGTGCAGATCAGAAAGGAGAGATGCCGATTTGAACTCCCCCCCCCCCCTCTCTTATTTTGATTCCCTCTTGTTTTCCCCTTTCCTCAGCCTGCCTGCTTGACTCAGGCATGTTCCCCTTTGCCACTCCCTTGCCCTTCTCAGGCATGGTTCCAGCCTGTTTGCTTTCCAGTTGTTGTGCTTTTTCTCCCATCCCCTTGGAATTGGGGACTTGACCTCCAGTTCTGTTGTTCATTTCACCTGCTCCATTACCTGCATTTCTCCCCCAGCTGGGATTTTTCCCAGAAAAGTTCAATGTTGCATGATCTGCAGCCAAGAACTTGCCTATTGGCCTGCATATTTGTTCCAATGCTGCCAGGTTGAACAGATTAGCACTTAGCATGGGTAATTGTATCCACACGCAGCTAGACTAGACCCCAAACACCGAGACCTAGAACCCGAGAACCGAGACCTCAGAATCCCGAGACACGAGACCCCGAACCCTAGACCCGAGACCTAGAACCCGAGACCTCAGAATCCCGAGACACGAGACCCGAACCCTAGACCCGAGACCCCAAACCCTGAACCCTGGACCTTGAACCCGAGACCAGAGAACCAGAACCCGAGACGCAAGACCCAGAACCCCGAGACCCGAAGCCCTAGAACGCGAACCCTGAACCCTGGACCCTGAACCCGAGAGCCCAGAACCCCGAGACCCGAGTCCCCAGAAATCGAGACCCCGAACCCTAGACTCGAGACCCCGAACCCGAGACCCTAGACCCTAGACCCCGAACCCTGAACCCGAGATCCGAGACCCGAGACCCAGAACCTAGAACCCCGAGACCCTGAACCGTAGACCCAAAACCCTAGACCTGGTAGTTCTACTGTAAAGTAGGAAAGTATTTTCACATTCAAGATCATGGATCAATATCAATATCACATGTTACTTTCCAAAAAGATTTCTTACCAGTACCTGCTCTTGGAATATCCTTAACTCATCGGAACTTCTCAGCTTCAATTCTACCACAGATTGTATCTTCTCAATAATAAATCAAAAGGCTAACCTGTTTATTAAACAAAACACTAAAACACTCTTAAAGTATAATACTTAGGGGTGTGCAATTTACCAAAATTTTTCGGTTAACCGACCGAACCGAAAAATTCGGTTAACCATTAACCGAACCGAAAAATTCGGTTCGGTCAATGGTTAAAGGAATCTTGAAATTTCGGTTAACGGTTAATTCGGTTCGAAAGGTCGGTTAACCGAATTAACCGAACGGTTAACCGAATTTTTATATATATAGATAAATAATTAAATATAAATATTAAATACTAATTAGATTGAAGATTTGAAGTTATGGATGTTTGAATATTTGAAGTTATGGATGATTTGTATTTTATTTTAATTGGATTTATTATTTTAAGTGTTATTTTTAAAATTTTATATTTTAGGTTTAAAAAGTTCGGTTAATCGGTTAACCGACCGATTAACCGAAAAAAATTTCGGTTCGGTTAATTCGGTAACACATACTTCGGTTCGGTTAACGGTTAAAGGTTTTAAAATTTCGGTTAATTCGGTTCGGTTAAAACGGTTCGGTTAACCGAACGGTTAACCGAATGCACACCCCTAATAATACTTATTATATAAAACATAAATAATATAGCAATTCTTAAATCTGAGAGAGAAAGTTTTGAAGGGAAAGAGATGGGAAATAGAGGTGGAGTAGACCTTTCCACGAGCATCACTTAATGAAACTAACAGCACAATCATCAGCCATAAATACAACAGGGAATACACTTTGTTTATACTTGCCTCACAGTTTTCTATGGAATTTTTTCCTCGTAAGAACACATACCAGTAGTTTTCGAGGAGTTTCCTTGCCCATTAATACTGCTTGAACTTGTCCCCTTCATGTAGAATTGCGAGCCATCACCAGTAGGAAGCAAATCTGATTTGTGCACTAGTAGTCTAGAATGGTACAAAAGAATTTCCAAAGGAAGAAGGAAGCAAGGAACCTACATCATTGCCCAGACAAAGCACAAACTCTAGGACATGGTCCATGTCAGGCGTGTACTGATCCAGTAAGACAAGAAGTCTGGACAGGTTACCATTTGAATCAATATAGATGTTAAAATACTCCTCAAGCATTTTAGCCTTTTGCTTGAGCAGACTTGTATTCATCTAAAAACAGCAAAGGAAGACCACTGTAAAAACTACATCACAGATTCATAAGAAAGCTTATTATAACTAAAAGTTGGAAAAACATTAAGATGCAAACATATAAACAAGCACAAAGTCCAGATCTGAAGCCCTCGGTAGCCCTCGTCGTCACAGATCTGAAGCCATCAGTAGCTCATTGTCGCCACAGATCTGAAGCCGTCGTTAGCTCGTTGTCGTCGCAGATCTTCTCCTTTCGAGCACATAAAGACACATGGAAGTAAAAATATCTTAGCCAAGTAAAATTAACAAATCAAGAATAGGAGAAGTAGTATAGACTTGCATGGCAGATGTGGTTCATTTTTGCAGTTTAGCCAAGTAATTTTCCATTGAAACAGTGATTCTTCCATTGCTGAAAACAGTACTATCTGCAGAGCTGCTTACCATCTTGATTTGGTAGGATTCTAGTTAACCTTTATGCTTAATTATGCTTTGTGATAGATATATTGTTCACTTGTCTCCTTCTTGTCTCCTGCTGCTGTGTTTCCTCCTCAGTCACAATCTGACCTCCCTGGAGTCCACACTGCCAGCCTAAATGTCTTCTCCTCTCCTCTTCTATTTTATCATAACAAAAAGAAACTGCGCATGTATATACACCAAAACATAGTTCTGTACAAATGGCCCAAAAGTGAGCATATAATCAAAGGGTACAAATACTAACTCATCAAATCATACTATACTAAAGGTGCAAAGCACTAAAACACCCTAAAGTACTCAAAGAGTTCTAAATGCATAAATCCTATTCTCCCTAATCATCTATCAAACTCAAAACTATCAATCATCATGTTTTTAGTCCCACACAAGAGGGTGGGACCGATACCCGAATAGCTATAACCAACAACCCTCTACCCTTGACACAAGTCTCAATCCCCGGGGTACAGAGCTCTGTATTTTCCCCCCAAGAACCTTTATGAAACTCATGCCAAGCAATAGATCTCACCAACCCCACCCTTGATCCCACCAATCACCTCCAAGTGTACGGAGCTCCGCATTTTGCCACCGGAGGCTTAAGACCAGTGAGACCAAGCAATGGCTCCCTCCCCCAACCACCCTTAACACTCAAGTCAACCATCCCCGCACAGATCTCTGTGTTTTTACCGGGGTAGGCCTTGCAACTCAAATGCTAAGCAATGGCTCTCCATACACCAAACAAGTCCCATTCCAATCCCTTTTTTCTTTTCAATTTTTCTTCATTTTCAACTTTTCATCCACCATCTAGCCTCACAACATCAATTCAGCATATTTCATTATCATCTACTCAAGAGTACTCCCACCTCAATGTGTATGCTATACCAAAACATGTGAGACACTCATAAGATCAATAAATGGGTTAGGGAGACTAAGGATGTATGCAAAAAGAACCCCTGTATGCAATAGCCCCCCTTCCCAAAATCAAAACACATCACAGTTGAGCATTATATACAACTATTCTCTCCAACATTAATGATCACAAGAAAACAAAACCAGCTCAACCACTTTTGGTATCATTGCTGTGTAGCTGTGTGTTCCTGTTGCTGCTGTGTTTCCTCCTCAGTCACAATCTGACCTCCCTGGAGTCCACACTGCCAGCCTAAATGTCTTCTCCTCTCCTCTCCTCTTCTATTTTATCATAACAAAAAAAAACTGCGCATGTATATACACCAAAACATAGTTCTGTACAAATGGCCCAAAAGTGAGCATATAATCAAAGGGTACAAATACTAACTCATCAAATCATACTATACTAAAGGTGCAAAGCACTAAAACACCCTAAAGTACTCAAAGAGTTCTAAATGCATAAATCCTATTCTCCCTAATCATCTATCAAACTCAAAACTATCAATCATCATGTTTTTAGTCCCACACAAGAGGGTGGGACCGATACCCGAATAGCTATAACCAACAACCCTCTACCCTTGACACAAGTCTCAATCCCCGGGGTACAGAGCTCTGTATTTTCCCCCCAAGAACCTTTATGAAACTCATGCCAAGCAATAGATCTCACCAACCCCACCCTTGATCCCACCAATCACCTCCAAGTGTACGGAGCTCCGCATTTTGCCACCGGAGGCTTAAGACCAGTGAGACCAAGCAATGGCTCCCTCCCAACCACCCTTAACACTCAAGTCAACCATCCCCGCACAGATCTCTGTGTTTTTACCGGGGTAGGCCTTGCAACTCAAATGCTAAGCAATGGCTCTCCATACACCAAACAAGTCCCATTCCAATCCCTTTTTTCTTTTCAATTTTTCTTCATTTTCAACTTTTCATCCACCATCCAGCCTCACAACATCAATTCAGCATATTTCATTATCATCTACTCAAGAGTACTCCCACCTCAATGTGTATGCTATACCAAAACATGTGAGACACTCATAAGATCAATAAATGGGTTAGGGAGACTAAGGATGTATGCAAAAAGAACCCCTGTATGCAATAGCCCCCCTTCCCAAAAAGACTAAGGATGTATGCAAAAACAAAGTGCAGACTGGATTCAAGAAAACACCAATATATAATAATTTCTTAAAATTCGAAATTATTAATTTATAAGCCCTAAAATGCATTATAATTCCTAAAATATATAATAATTTCTTAAAATTCATAATGTATTAAACAATAATTCGAAATTCGAAATAAATAAAAAATTACCGGCGGATGGTTGGCCGGCGGTGTCGCGGTGTCGCGGTGTGCGGTGGCTGGGCGGCGGCTGGCCGGGCAGGCGGTGGCAGTGGGCGGGGGCGAAGTCGGCTGGGCGGGCGGTGGCGAAGCGCGGTGGCTGTGCGGGCGGTGGCGATGGGCGGTGGCGATGGGCGGTGGCGATGGGCGGTGGCGAAGTGCGGTGGAGGTGCGGTGGCGGGCGGTGGTTTATTTGAAGAAGAAGAACGAAGAAGGATAGAAGAAGAAAACGCAGATCTGAAATTTTCAAAAAAGGTAGGTTTTATTAAAAATCTACCGTTGGATTTTTTATTTTTTTTTGGGAAAATTGCATTTTTCGTCCCTAAGTTATAGGGTAATTGTAGAATTCGTCCCTAAGTTATGGTAATACTCACTTTTCATCCCTAAGTTCTCATTGGCGTTGCAATTTTCGTCCCTGAGTTATTCAAATTGCAAATTTCGTCCCTGAGTTATCATTGCGTTGCACTTTTTGTCCCTAACATAAGTGTGCAAACTTCGGTAATTTTCGTTTAAAAAATTTTTAATCGAACTTTTCCGGTTCAATGCCAATTTTTTTAACGAAGTTTACTGAAAAAGTTTGATTAAATTTTTTTAAAAAACGAAAGTTTACCGAAGTTTGCAAACTTAAGTTAGGGACGAAAAATGCAACGCAACGATAACTTAGGGACGAAATTTGCAATTTGAATAACTCAGGGACGAAAAGTGCAACGTCAATGAGAACTTATGGACGAAAAGTGAGTATTACCATAACTTAGGGACGAATTCTACAATTACCATATAACTTAGGGACGAAAAATGCAATTTTCCCTTTTTTTTTTATAAATAAAAAACCAGATATTTTTTTTTTGAAAACCAAATAAAAAACCAGATATGAATTCGTTTAAAAAACATAAAATATAAATACGACGTCGGTTCTTTCACGAACCGACGTCGTATATATTTATTTACGTTTTTTAATATTTTAAAATATAGATACGATGTCGGTTCCTAGACGAACCGACATCGTATGGTTTTCGTATTTTTAAAAAATTATTTAGCGCCGATTTTGTAGGAAAATCGACGCCGTATCCGTTTTTAAAAAAATTATAAATATAAATAATTGTTTGACGTTCATATCATCATATAGTAGCTGTGAATTTCTCTTATCAACTATCTACGAACACCCATTAACTTCATAAAAAAAAATTAGGGAATACAAATTGTCTTTCGAGAAACAGAACAATGAACCAATTATTACAGCGCCGAAAATCACAACTTTTTTTTTGTAATGCAATGGCTAAAAGAAAGATGCATAGCGACTAAAATTATAAAATGAACAAAAAATTTGCGTGACAGGGCTCTCGGCCTACACTAGTAATTTTCCTAAGTGAAGTGGAAAATTGTAGTGAGATTTTTTTTAAAAAGAAAATTGGATCATTTTTCAAAACATTATTTCCTATGAAATATTACTACTTATTTTAAATTAATAAATGCAATATCTCAGAAATTTAAAAATAAAAGTAAAAATTTATTTGTTAAAAAATGGATTGTGGGCTGGCTCACCTAAGCCGCAAATTATACCGTGGACCATGGTCATGACTGATACTGCAGTTGTGTTGAACAGATAGTGCAGTTGTGTTGAAAAGATACTGCAGTTGTGTTAAAAGGAAACTGCAATTAGGCGGAACAGAGATCGTTCATCCATTCAACACAATTGCAATATCCGTTCAACATAACTGCAGTATTCGTTCAACACAACTGCATTATCAATTCAAAACAACTGTAGTTACAGACAGATGAAACAGCCTCTGTTCCGTGCAACTACAATTCCCTTTCAACACAACTGCAGTATCAGCCATGACCCATGGTCCACAGTATTTCGACCATTTTCCGTCCCACTTAATCTTCTGTCGGAAAATTGAAAAAATAACACTTTCTCTGACCATTTTTATGAATGGTCGGAAAGATGGTCGGAAAAACAATAATTTCCAGCAGTGTGATGCATTGAGCATAGAGAGAAAATTTTGTCTGTGTACTGTTACTGTCAATGTTCGGGTCAAAACTAAAAATGCGACGATATACATAACTAGTAATAAAGGACAAAACGTTACAAGTTCATAACTAAATTAAACTCTGAACCGAAATCGAGAGCGAAAAATGATCACATAATAATCATGTTTTCAGAATGTTAATCCAACATTGAAAAAGTACTTAAATGGTGCGTTGAACATAGAGAGAAAATTTTGTCTGTACTACTACTATCAATGTTCAGGTCAAAATTAAAATGCGACGATATACAGATCTAGTAATAAAGGACAAAACGTTACAAGTCCATAATAACTAAATTAAACTCTGAACCGAAACCGAGAGCGAAAAATGATGATCACATGATGGAACAGGCATTAGGGTTATCATCACTAAACATGGAGATGAACCTTTCGGTGTCTGGGGTTGGATTAACAGCATGAGGAACATTTCGGACATAGCCAGATGGGGCCTTCTTGTCATAGGCACCAGCAACGTAAGGATAAGAAACCAAATCAACCTTAACATATGGCCAAAACTCTGCCCTCTTCCCTGTGCTTCTCACCTTCTCTAACACCCTCTTTGGCTCAACAAAACCTGTTACTATCAACCTGCTTTGCTTTCTGTTCACCTCCACTGTTTTCACTCCTGCTTTAATTCATCAATGGAGACAATATTAAAAAAAAAATTAATATAAGATCTATCATTATTTTTAGTGATTGTGTTGCGACTGCGAGTTTTTCGCATCATTGAAAAAAAATATTGAATGAGCTATATATAAGCTAATGTTCCAGTGAGAATATCTTCTTCTGAGACACAACATGAATGCACACAGTCTACTAGAAGAATACGCACACACACTAGATTATGTACGTGCACTCATGTTGAGCAAATTGCACACACTCTAGTCTATGTGCATTCCTGTAAAATAGACTGTGTGTATTCATGTTGTGTCTCACAGTTTCACGGAAAAATGTTGTCTAATTTTATTATATATATCATGGACTCATGGTCCTTCTGTAAAAGGTGGTAGGATTTTAGTAAGAAAAATATAAGATCAATTTTATAATTATTGTAAATTTTCAAGTTTATATACAATATTTCACCACGTTCCCTTCCCCCGATCTGAGATCACCTGGAGCAATATACCAAAATGTAGCCAAGGTCTTCGTATGTGTCATGCTTTGCTCATCATCTAGGAACTTGGCAATCCCAAAATCACTTACATGACCAACCATTTCTTCATTTAGAAAAATATTGCTGGGTTTCAAATCACAATGAACGATTGGTACAAAATAATCATGGTGAAGATACTCCAATGCTGATGCCACATCTATCATTATATCCCGTCTTTGACGTATATCCAAGAAACATTATAAGCTAGGAATGAAACTGTTAAAGACAATAAGCAGACAAAAGTTATAAGAATAAAAATGTTCTCCATTTAATCTAACCATTCTAGACCGCCGTGCCTTAATTGGTGTGACAGTCCATGTGCATTGTTTTCAATCTTTAATAGTTCATTGTTGAGATAATTACTTAGATGATGTTATAATCTTGTTTCATAACATTGAAAAAGTACTTATATGATGCATTATTGAACATAGAGAGAGAATTTTGTTTGTACTGTTACTTTTGATGTCCGGGTCAAAATTAAAAATGCGATGATATACATAACTAGTAATAAAAGACAAAACGTTACAAGTTCATAACTAAATTAAACTCCGAACAAAAATCGAGAGTGAAAAATGATCACATTATAATAATCTTGTTTTCAGAATGTTAATCCAACATTGAAAAAGTAATTATATGATGCATTGAACATGGAGAGAAAATTTTGTCTATATTGCTACTATCAATTTTCGGGTCAAAACTAAAAAAAACGACGATATACAGAACCATTAATAAAAGACAAAACGTTACAAGTTCATAACTAAACTAAACTCCTAACCAAAATCGAGAGTGAAAAATGATCACATTATAATCTTGTTTTCAGAATGTTAATCCAACGTTGAAAAAGTAATTATATGATGCATTGAACATGGAGAGAAAATTTTGACTATATTGCTACTATCAATTTTCGGGTCAAAACTAAAAAAGCGATGATATACAGAACTAGTAATAAAGGACAAAACGTTACAAGTTCACAAATAAATTAAACTCTTAACCGAAATCGAGAGCGAAAAATGATCGCATTATAATCTTGTTTTCAAAATGTTAATCCAAAATTGGTAAAGTAATTATATGATGCATTGAACATGGAGAGAAAATTTTGTCTATATTGCTAATATCAATTTTCGGGTCAAAACTGAAAAAGCGATGATATACAGAACTAGTAATAAAGGATAAAACGTTACAAGTTCACAAATAAATTAAACTCCTAACCGAAATCGAGAGCGAAAAATGATCACATTATAATCTTGTTTTCAGAATGTTAATCCAACATTGAAAAAATAATTATATGATGCATTGAACATGGAGAGAAAATTTTGTCTATATTGCTACTATCAATTTTCGGGTCAAAACTAAAAAGGCGATGATATACAGAACTAGTAATAAAGGACAAAACGTTACAAGTTCACAAATAAATTAAACTCTTAACGGAAATCGATAGCGAAAAATGATCACATTATAATCTTGTTTTCAGAATGTTAATCCAACATTGAAAAAAGTAATTATATGATGCATTGAACATGGAGAAAATTTTGTCTATATTGCTAATATCAATGTTCGAGTCAAAACTAAAAATGAGACGATATACAGAACTAGTAATAAAGGACAAAACGTTACAAGTTCAAAACTAAATTAAACTCTGAACCGAAATCGAGAGCGACAAATTATCACATTATAATCTTGTTTTCAGAATGTTAATCCAACATTGAAAAAGTAATTATATGATGCATTGAACATGGAGCGAAAATTTTGTCTATATTGCTACTATCAATGTTCGGGTCAAAACTAAAAATGCGACGATATAGAGAACTAGTAATAAAGGACAAAACGTTACAAGTTCACAACTAAATTAAACTCAGAACCGAAATCGAGAGCGAAAAATGATCACATTATAATCTTGTTTTCAGAATGTTAATCCAACATTGAAAAAGTAATTATATGATGCATTGAACATGGAGAGAAAATTTTGTCTATATTGCTACTATCAATGTTCGGGTAAAAACTAAAAATGTGACGATATACAGAACTAGTAATAAAGGACAAAACGTTACAAGTTCACAACTAAATTAAACTCTGAACCGAAATCGAGAGCAAAAAATGATCACACTATAATCTTGTTTTCACAATGTTAATCCAACATTAAAAAAGTACTTATATGATGCATTGAACATAGAGATTGACAAAATTTTGTCTATACTGCTATTGTCGATGTTCGGGTCAAAACTAAAAATGCGACGGTATACACAACTAATAATAAAGGACAAGACGTTACAGGTCCACAACTAAATTAAGCTCTGAATAACCGAAATCGAGGGCGAAAAATGATCACATAATAATCTTGTTTTCAGGATGTTAATCCAACATTGAAAAAGTAATTATATGATGCATTGAACATAGAGAAAAAATTTTGTCTCTACTGATGCTATCGATGTTTAGGTAAAACTAAAAATACGACGATACACATAACTAGTAATAACGGACAAAACGTTACAAGTCCATAACTAAATTTAACTCTAAACTGAATTCGAGAGTGAAAAATGATCACATAATAATCTTTTTTTCAGAATGTTAATCCAACATTGAAAAAGTACTTAAATTGGTGTGATAGTCCAAGTTGTGTACTGTTTTCAATCTTTAATAGTTATTGTTCTGATAATTACTTAGATAATGTTATAATCTTGTTTCAGAACATTGAAAAAGTACTTATATGATGCATTGAACATAGAGAGAAAATTTTGACTGTACTGCTACTATCGATGTTCGGGTTAAAACTAAAAATGCGACGGTATACACAACTAATAACAAAGAACAAGACGTTACAGGTCCACAACTAAATTTTTGGAATCAATAAACTCAATAGAATAAAATTTTATGAACTTAATAAATATAAATTTATGTCTGAAACTAGGTTAATTAGCATAAATTTTTGGAATCAATAAACTCAATAAAATAAAATATTATGAACTCAATAAACATAAATTTATAAATCTGGAACTAAGTCAACTAGCATAATTTTTTGGAATCAATAAATTTGATAGAATAAAATATTATGAACTCACACTATAAATATCAGGACATCAAATATAGAAGGCATCCATCTCTCAAATTTTAAGAAAAACTCTCACTCCCTATTTTACTATGGCATCTATCAAATGGATGCATTTGTGTGTTTCTCTTCTAGCGATAAGTGTTTGTTATGAGGCTCATTTCATTCAAGGGAGACAAGTTTTAGCATTCAATAACAGAGAGCTTCGTGACACAAGTCCAGGTCACAGTCCAGGCATTGGCCATCCTCCCAAAAAATTTGAAGCAATAAAGGCGGTAGGAGACAATCAAGGTCATAGTCCAGGCATTGGCCATCCTCCCAAAAAACAACTTTTAGCATTCAATAACCGAGAGCTTCGTGACACAAGTCCAGGTCACAGTCCAGGCATTGGCCATCCTCCCAAAACATATGAAGCAATAAAGGCGGTAGGAGACAATCAAGGTCATAGTCCAGGCATTGGCCATCCTCCCAAAAAACAAATTTTAGCATTCAATAACCGAGAGCTTCGTGACACAAGTCCAGGTCACAGTCCAGGCATTGGCCATCCTCCCAAAAAACAACTTTTAGCATTCAATAACCCAAAGCTTCGTGACACAAGTCCAGGTCACAGTCCAGGCATTGGCCATCCTCCCAAAACATATGAAGCAATAAAGGCGGTAGGAGACAATCAAGGTCATAGTCCAGGCATTGGCCATCCTCCCAAAAAACAACTTTTAGCATTCAATAACCGAGAGCTTCGTGACACAAGTCCAGGTCACAGTCCAGGCATTGGCCATCCTCCCAAAAAACAACTTTTAGCATTCAATAACCCAGAGCTTCGTGACACAAGTCCAGGTCACAGTCCAGGCATTGGCCATCCTCCCAAAAAATATGAAGCAATAAAGGCGGTAGGAGACAATCAAGGTCATAGTCCAGGCATTGGCCATCCTCCCAAAAAACAACTTTTAGCATTCAATAACCGAGAGCTTCGTGACACAAGTCCAGGTCATAGTCCAGGCATTGGCCATCCTCCCAAAAAATATGAAGCAATAAAGGCATAAGATAATAGATTGGCACAAACCTTACTCTGTTTCATCATTTTTACTAGTTGGGAAGATGTAATGCGTTATATCTCCATATAATAAAAATGCATATTATGATTTGATGACCATTATATTTCACTTGATGCATGAATCTAGCTTACTTGCATATTAATTACTTACAAGTAACACTAATGAATTTTTGGGAAACAAGTGACATTTTTTTTTTCATATCTACTAAAAAGGATTGTTGTATTCAATTAAAAATAATTTATTTACTCTAAAAGATTTTAAAATAATAGAAAAAAATCAACGCGTTAATAACTTAAGACTCATATATAAAATTAGATTTGCAAGACAATGACAAAAGGAGAGGGGATTTAGGAGGCAAGGGGGAGGGGGCAGTGGTGTCAACTGACACCCCCCCCCCCCCTTTCAGTCGCGATTCCGTCACCATATTTCGCGACTGAATTTTTCCGTCGAAAATGAAGATACGACGAGTCGATAGACGACGAAACGAATTCTTTCGCAAAACCTATTTCGTGACGAAATTTTTCATCGCGAATCGTGATTTTTCTTGTAGTGCACCCTCCCTTACCACCCTCAAACCCACTATTATCTTCATTTTTTAAATATCTTTATTTTTCTTTTAAATTACATTTTTAATATTTTTGGAAAAATGACATGTTTAGTTTCTGAGTTATACTCATATTGATGACTCAATCCCTCGTCACTTATGACTGTATGTATTTTTAACCTATCAATTATAAGCGAAGTAGCACATTTGGTCGTTGACGTTAGGAATTTGTCTCAACGTAACCGAAAACTAAAAAATCCTCTATTATTGGATGGGTAAAGTATGAATTTCTCAAGTTAATCTCCTTCTTATATTGAAAATTTGAAATAACATTGTTTCCACTCCCCAACCTCATAATATTCCAAGGTTCTTCAACTCCAAAAGCATGTTTGTAACACTCATATGACTTGTTAGGAACTTGGGACTTGTATAAGAAATCTGACACTCAATACAAACAAGGGAACAATTGATCATCACCGTGTTCATGCGTGTGTAACACACTATCCTAAAAGTTACGTTCCTGATTTTTCTTACTAAGCAACAAATGCGATCAAACTATAACTTTTTGAGATACAAGATGTCAAATTTCTCAGATTACTTTTATGAGAAATTCATCAAGGAAGTAATTTGAGATTTTTAATATGTAAAAATTCTTTCATAAATTCTACAGTAGCTTAGTCAAGATCAGAATCGTATAAGGACTTAGTCGTCAATATGAGCTCAAGGACCAAATATACAATTTTTTCCATAGAGAAATGAATAACTTAAAAAAAGATATAAGTGCGATATACAAGTTGTTGCATTTAATGGTGTTTAACTATCTTAACAACTTATATAACATCTTTCAAAAAAAAAAAAAAACAACTTATATAACAAAAAGAATAGAAAATTAGTAAAATCATAAATAATTTGTAAATGCAACCAAAAAAAAAAAACGAATGTAACTATAAATTCTTTGCCACAAAATGTACCAACAATATGCTTGCAAAATATTCTATCTCAATTTTTGTTATGTGTATAGCTTAGTTAATGATACTTGGATCGGGTTACTTATATTTTAATATTTTGTAAATTTTAATTTCGTTTGTGAGGATAAACTATATTAAAAGTATTAGTAAAAACAAACGTGAAATCTAAAAGATATATATAAGCTAAGAATGAAAATGTTAAAGACAATAAGCAGACAAAAGTTATAAGAATAAAAATGTTCTCCATTTAATCTAACCATTCTAGACCGCCGTGTCTTAATTGGTGTGACAGTCCAAGTTGTGCATTGTTTTCAATCTTTAATAGTTCATTGTTCTGATAATTACTTAGATGATGTTATAATATTGTTTCAGAACATTGAAAAGGTACTTATATGATGCATTGAGCATAGAGAGAATTTTTTGTCTGTACTGTTACTGTCAATGTTCGGGTCAAAACTAAAAATGCGACGATATACATAACTATAATAAAGAACAAACCGTTACAAGTTCATAACTAAATTAAACTCTGAACCGAAATCGAGAGCGAAAAATGATCACATAATAATCTTGTTTTCAGAATGTTAATCCAGCATTGAAAAAGTACTTAAATGGTGCGTTGAACATAGAGAGAAAATTTTGTATGTACTACTGTACTACTATCAATGTTCAGGTCAAAATTAAAATGCGACGATATACAGATCTAGTAATAAAGGACAAAACGTTACAAGTCCATAATAACTAAATTAAACTCTGAACCGAAATCGAGAGCGTAAAATGGTGATCACATGATGGAACATGCATTAGGGTTATCATCACTAAACATGGAGATGAACCTTTCGGTGTCTGGGGTTGGATTAACAGCATGAGGAACATTTCGGACATAGCCAGATGGGGCCTTCTTGTCATAGGCACCAGCAACGTAAGGATAAGACACCAAATCAACCTTAACATATGGCCAAAACTCTGCCCTCTTCCCTGTGCTTCTCACCTTCTCTAAAACCCTCTTTGGCTCAACAAAACCTGTTACTATCAACCTGCTTTGCTTTCTGTTCACTTCCACTGTTTTCACTCCTGCTTTAATTCATCAATGGAGACAATATTTTTTTAAAAATTAATATGTGATCTATCTTTATTTTTAGTGACTGTGTTGTGACCGTTACTTTTAATTTCCGCATCATTCAAAAAAAAAATTAAATGATATATATATATATATATATATATATATATATATATATATATATATATATATATATAAAAGGTGTAAATTTGACCTTCTATTATAAATTTGTAAGTTTATATAAAGTGTAAATTTGACCTTCTATTATAAATTTTTAAGTTTATAATATTTGACCAGCCCGCCCACCCCCCTCCCTTTTTTTTTTTTTTTGCAATCTTCAAATGTTGAAATATCAAGATGGATGATTCTTATTAGTCTTCATTTCTTATCTTCAACTATAAACAAAATGAACAAATACCAACGGGGCATTTGGTTGGAAGGAATAAATTAACGGGTAAACGAATTGTGATTCGGTGGGAAAAGAATGAGGTATGAATAAAGTAGGAATTCAAATTACTTGTTTGATAGGGAGAAATAGAATTATTGAGAATGAGAAGGGAAGAAGTGGTATAAAAACTAAAATATCCTTATGTAATAATAATACTAATAATAATCAATGATTAAAAAAAAAAAAAAGAGGTCTTTTTCTTCCTTTTTCTCTTTCCTTTTCCCATTGAATTACAATTAGATGGGAAGGGTATGAATTGCAATTCAACAAAATGATGGAATTGCAATTCCCTCCAGCTAAACACGGTAATTTGGGTGATCAAAGAATTGTGCTGTAATTTAAATTGCAACTACATCCAACCAAACAGTCCTAAATGCTAGATTGCTTTGTGTACGAAGAGAGAATCAGGCTCTTTAAACTTAAAGGTGATGGATTCTTACACCTAATAATACTAGATAGAGGAATAGTCGCATAGAGCATAGGATCAACTTTAAATTTTTGGTTTGGTTCATATCCATAACTTTATTATATTATTAGATTAGATGTTAAATTAATCTTACAATCACTAATCACTTTGTACGTGTACGAGGTAAAAACCAAACTATTGAACTTAAATGTGTTTTATAATGAGAAGAGAGATGCGATGATACCTTTAAGGAGAGAAACAGCATTCTTCACCCTCCTCTCACAACCATCACAGTCCATTTTTACCTTGATCTCCACTGTCTGAATTAAATGACAACAGAATTATTATATAGTTTTAAAACATAAACAAAATATGTATTTTTAAGGCTACAAATAGTTTTGTGTTATGGATATACATACATACATATATATACATATATACAAACACACACATGAACAAGCCCAGAAAAACAGTTATTTAACCACATAAATTTAGCGACGGTCTAATATAACCGCTGTTAAATAATTATTTTGTGACGATTATACTAACCGCTACTATATAAATTTGAAAATTTTATTCATGACATACAAGCACGATTAATTCGTGGCGGTTTTCTTATAACTGCTGCTAAATAACAAAATAATCGCCGCTAAATGATGTTTTTGGGTAGTAAAGAGGAGATGGATATATGTTACCTGCAAGTTTTTGTGTTTGTTGCGGCTTTTGTTTGTGCTTATCTCAAACATGTCGAATAGATTATTAAGAAACCCCATTAATGTTGTTGTCCCCTTTCTTTAGTTTGTTGTGTTATTGTGTGTTTTTGAGAGAGAGAAAGAGAGGGAGCTTAGGAGAGTGAAGGGTGTTGGTGAGGAATTGGGGAATTAGACAGTACTCATTGTCTACCTCTATATGGGCTGTCTATATATATAGAGATATATACATATATTAACAAATATTGTGTGCCTGGCATCAATGATTGATGGTTGACAACAAAGCTATGGTTGAATGGAAGAAAATGACTTTCTTTATCTATTTTATTTTTGGTGTGACTAATCACATCACTAAATTGTAGGTACTTTAAGGGATGAGAAGCTGACCTCGAGATTTAAGGTGACTTTCTCTATTTATGGTACTTCATCAAATTAATATTTTCTTAAGTGACGAGGAAAATTCGTAGCTCGCAAACCACATTAGGAAAATCTGTTCAGAAAACCTTGTGCAACAAGTTCGATCAAGAACCCTCTCAATAAATATCGAACTCGTGACCTTCTGGTAGGAAAGTCATGTTTCACACACTCGACTACTCATTTCTGGCCATGATTAAATTAAATTACATTAATATTGGCATATAAACCCCATGGCAAAAGCATGACCAAATTAAATTCGAGCCTCAGTAGGATGATATTGACTTGGGATTCAGTATGATATGAACAATGATTTTAGATAAATCATGTTCTTTTGTAATAACAAATTGCAATGCTATTAAACTCCGGAATCACTATCAAATTTTGATTACAAATTAAAATGAAGTTTTACATTATATTGTAATGGAATCATTGGTCTGACTTATGCTTGTTTGAATCACAAGAATAAAATAAAGTTTAATTTTTATAAACGATTCTTTTTTTCTTTTTTCATGTCTACTTTTTTTTCACCTTTCACTATAGTGGAATTTTGATTCCCATCCCATTACAACAATAAATTAATAAATAAATAAATAAATGGACGTTTATTCTACATGACTTTTCAGATAATTGTTTTATCAGATCAAATGGTCCAAGGGTATTATTACAATCTAGTCCTGGGGCCTAATCAAAGCGCTACCGAACAGTTACTAGCAAATTACCAGACACTTTTCTACAATCAGCTAATGTATGTTATCAACTAATTATACCCTTTAACCTAATCAGCTATCAGTTATCTGCTAACAACTATTTACCAAACAGAGCCAATAACTATGTCTGAATTCTGGATAGTGAATAACGTTTCTCGATAGCACTTTCTAGAAGAATATAATCATTTTTAATTTCATCATTTCACTTTGATCAAGTTAATAAATTTATGTATAGTATCACCAAAACTAAACGATAAAATTACATAGGGAGTTTAAGGAAAGTCTCATTACATAAAATTTGATCTTAATATAATGTGGAAATTAAATCAGACATGATTGAATCTTCGAGAAGTTGGAATCTGGGCGATGGAACGTACAGTCGCCGTCGAAGCTAGCGGGAATTAAAGTGAACGCTAAAGAATAAAGCTGAGAAGAATAAAGAGAGGATGAATGGATTATGGATAAGAGAATAAACTTATTATATGGCCGCAAATTATATCATGGACCGTGGTCCACGATATAAGAACCGTTATATGGCTATATTTAGAGACGTCTTAGAGCAAAAGATTAAACTAGATAAGGGCTGCAACACTTGGACGTACTTCATAAGTATCATAACTCAAAAGTTATATGGACCAACAAAATAATAATAATAAATGTAAAGCGAAAGTTGAAACCCTATCATTAGGTAAAAACACTCATTTTAGCTAATTCAATCATTTTTTTTTAATGTTGCTAACTTTATTACATTGTAGTATCTGTCTATCTATAGTTTCTCAACCTATTGAAGCACAAAGAGTCAACAACGTATCCACTGAGGCGCGATCTCATTACCTCGCATATCGGAGAGTCACACATACATCACTGTTGCAAAAATCCCCGCCTAGGCCGCCTAAGCACCCGCCTAGGCGCTAGGCGCTCCTAGACCGAGGCGAATTGCTCCCTAGGCGTCCGCCTAGGTAACCGGCCGCCTAGCGCCTAACTCGGCCGACTGGACCGAGTTGGCGACCGACTAGGCCGAATTTGGCCGAGTTAACTCGCCCAACTCGGCAGAGTTAGCTGAGTTAATTCGAGCGAGTCGGCCTTATTAATTTTATTATTATATTTATATATATTTAAATTTATTTATTTATATAAGTAAGAGAAGTAAGATATATATATATATATATATATATATATATATATATATATATATAAAATATATATAATATAATATATGACATACACCCACACACATGAACTAATTTTTTAGTTTTATAGGTCGCCGCCTAGAACCGCCTAGATACCGCCTAAGCGCCGCCTAGACCGCTTAGGCGCTAGGCGCTAGTCTACCGCCCGACTAGCGCCTAGCGCCTACTGCAACCATGAGACACATGTCATCTGAGCAAAAGGTGCTTGGTTGATTCAACCATTTATTTGAAGCCAAATTGAATAACTAATAATAAGAGATTATTTGACTATAACTTAGCTTGTATATACAAGTGTGAATATATAAAATGAGTAATAATGTAATCTTTTCAATTTTATATTATGGGGAAATCCAAAATATAGCCATATGTGCATGGTCTCCAAGACCCAACTATGTTTAAACTTTAAATTTGAGGGTCCCTCACTCCCTGCCCTAGAGATTGTGAGAAAGGTCAATTGGGAGATATATCTCAAAGATATGTTAGTGTTTGAATGTATTGCACAACTATAAACAAACTCAACATGAGACAAACATTCTTCTCATGATTTCGGATTTTTAAAGATCACACTTCCTAAGTTCTCAGTAATTGAGATAAGGTTCTATTAACCACTTCTGTTTGTCTATCTGTAACTAGAGACTTATATAGAAGTTTAAAAAAAAAAAAAAAAAAAAAAAAAAAACTTTGATTGCAATCTTCCGGAGTGTGAAATACTTTTCTAAAAGTTTATTTATTTATTTATTTATTTATTTATTTATTTATTTTTACTAAGTTACAAGAGTGACGTAAGGTCTATGTGTTTGCTTTTTGTCCTAAGCATGAGATCCTCTCCCATTGAGGATTTAAACCTGAGTATTTACTGAGTTATTGGGCATGTTTGGTTAATAGCGGATCCGCCAATTTTTGGCGGATCCGCTAACTTTGGCGTTTTGACCAAGGTCAAAACGCCAAAGTAGGTGTTTGGTTAACAGCGGTTTGGAGCAGCGGTTTGCTCCAAACCGCTGAAATCCCAAACGCTGCTAGTAGCAGCGTTTGGGGTTGGCGTTTTGGGGAAGAAAATTTTCTTCCCCAAAACACCCTCCCTTTCTTAATTATAAAAAAAAAAAAATTTAAACTGTTCAGAAGCCTGAGGCTTGTTTAATAGAGAAGCCTCAGGCTTCTCTTTCTCTTGCCCATCCGATGTGGATGGGCAAGAGAAGAATGTGGGGCGTTGAGCTCCCTTCTCTTTTTTTTAAACTGACGATGTGGGAAAGATCCCACATCTTTACAGTTTCGTTTTTTTTTTTTTTTGTTATTATAATTATAATTATAATTATATATTATTATTATTATTATTATTATCACTGTGATTATTATTATTATTATTGTTATTTTATATATATATATATATATATATATATATATATATATATATATATATATATATTATACCCTTTTTGTCATTTTACATGTTAACCGCTAATCTAAACAGCTAATTTTACCAAACATCTTTTTACAAATCGCTAATACATCCCGCTGGTCAAACCTGCTAATACAATCCGCTATTTAATAACCGCTAACACAATTCGCTACCGCTAATTGCTAACCGCTGATAACCAAACAAGCCCATTACTATACACACTCAACCTTTCGACTTAATTATGCTCCCGGGGTCTCCAATACCCAACTAAAGCTGCAGTAGTGGGTGCATGCATGCTGCAATAATCATTCACACCTGCAGGCCAGAAAGCAAGTTCATTCTCACCAAAAATTGTTGTCTTTTGTGAGCTATTCTCCTTTACCTTTTCTTCTTCTCTTGCATGCATGCTCAAGTCTTTCACACTTGTTGACAACCACTTTTGGTTCAACAACTCAATATTGACTTAGCTGAAAATAGCAATCACTGTACATTTGTACTGGAGTTGGCCCATATTTTTCAGAGATTGATATTTTCAAGGTGTAAATTGATTAATTACTTTATTTTTTTTTAAATATCAAAATCTGATGATCAAACAATCACTACATCACATATCACATTAAACCCACAAAAAAAAAAATAGAGTTATTCAAGTATCTTTCCCTAGGGAAACTTCTATTAATTATTTACTTATTTTTTATCAATTTGAAAACATTTGCCTATTTTCTCTTGAAATGACCCCTCACATTGCCAAATATCTGTGTATCAAAGAATTTTATAATGTGTCAATAATACTTAGAACAATTAAATATATTATGCTTGATTGTACTAGATATTGTCAACACCGGTGTCAACAGTTCATGAGACAACGAGCTAGCTATACAATATTTTAAGTATACTCAATGTCACGGACATAGTAGAAAATTCCCAACAGATCACTCAAATGGGATGTCAATTTTTTCCATCCCTAACGGAGATGAGGAAATTTTTTGTGCAGCAGGGGTGGGGATGGGGATACCCCTTCCCGTCCACCCCTTCCTCGATAATATAATTTATAAAAAATATTATATATAGTATTTATTTTTTAGTTATTCCCAATTTGAAATTAAGTAATTAATCGTATTGTATCTTCATGTTAAAGTATTGAACATTTGGACTGTTTGTAGTTTGTATTTGCTATTTTAATTGTTATTGAAAACTTGTTAAATGTTGATAGTTAAAGAACTATAGACTTTATTTCAATTTTTAAAATTAGAACTTAAATTTTAAATTTTTTATTTAATTATTAAAAATTATACTAATATAACTCTTCGACTAGGGATTGCCTGGGGACACATATTTCCTGTCCCCGCCTTATTCCCCACAGGGACGGGGGTAGGGAATAGGGCGGAGAAAAGGATAGGGTCGAGGTTACAGTGACGGGCAGTACTCCCAACCCCGTTGTCATCCCTACATTTAATATCAATGGCTCATGACAGATTGAACAAAGATAGATTATAAACTACTCCATGTAATGTATTGGATTCCACCTAGTTAAGGTTAAGGTTTCCTTATTTTCAAAAAAAAAAAGTTAAGGTTTCCTTTCCACCATGATTGGGATTAAGGTTTAGCTGATGTTAATGAAAGGGGAATCATTTGAGTGGAGAATTGATCATTCACAAGCTGAAATAATTCATTCATTGAAGGTCAGCAATAATGGATTCAATTCAGTAGTTCACAATGTTACAGGAGAGAGAGAGAGTTGAATGATTAAATTAAAAGGGCACAACTGAACATTTCAATAAGTATAGATGAACACAGTGGGAGGGAGACTCTTCTTGTTGAAGGAATGGCTTCTGTCCTGGACCACAACCCAACCCAACCTGAAAAGAACTCAACTTTTGCCCTTTCAAGCAATATAAACAACACGGGTGTGGCCTTTCTCGAGAGAAGAATAATCTCCCGGAAAAGAATTGTATGTAGCGGAAGAAGGACCACGAAAAAATGTATCTCGATAGGGAGTGTTCCGAACCTGGCCATTATCGGGACGATCCAAAGGTAATTAGACGTTCGGTGTTGGTAGTTTGTACCTTTCGTCGTCGTCGTCATCTGCATTGATTTGACTCCGATAGCGAGTCCTCGATGAGCTTGCTCACGGACGCTCCCAGTCGTTTCGCTTCGGGCCTTCCCGTCTTCAAAACGTTGACGTCGCCCCATTGCGAACAGGGATCCAGCAGCAAGCTCTTCCGGCCCGTGCACCAGGCGCCGGGAGTGACACGGTTATGCCCACGCTCGAGGATATTCTTGTCGATCATGTCCAGTACCGCGCCATCTTTCCCAAACTGCCTGGCGAAAGCAGCACCGCTTTGGACCATGTCCTCGTAGTCCGACGCGTTGAGGAAGTGCGGTTCCATCTTGGGCGGATTATCCCAGACAAAATATCTCAAGTCGCCGTTAATCGTCGTGTTCTTGAACTCTAAAGAATTGCAAATTACAGAGTGGAAATAGACTTCTTGTGACAAAACTGAATTCGTGAAATACATCAAAAGGGTTCTCGGGAGATTGTCCCAGCCGAAAATACAGAACTCAAGGAACGAACGGCTCAAAATAACCCACGGAGAGCCTGAAATGGAGATCTAAATCAATCTTCAAAAAGTCTGAAGCACTAATAATGTGCAGAGAAAAGAGTGTTACCTGTGAAAACTCTAAAAGACTCGGGCATCGGTCGTTTTTGAGTCGCATAAAAAATCTGCGTCCTCCTAGCCAAATAAATCCCTGGATCAACTACTACGGGCAGAACTCGTTGATCCCTACAATGACATTCAATTCAGTAAAATATTTTATCACCGAAAAATTCAGGACCTATATAATATGCATATTTCTAGAGTTTAGCTTTGCCTACTTTTTCCATCCAAGATCACTGGAGTGGTCAATGAAATTCAGATCTCTCCTAATATACGAGAAGACATTGGATAAATCTGAAACCAAAATCAAAAATCAACTTAAATGTTAGTCAGAGTAAAATAAGCGAGAAAGAAATCAGTTAATAATACAATACAATGCATTCACAAGCAAGACAGGCTAAGTTCCCAAAATTTTCATTAGAAGTGTTGGGCAATGCAGGAAATGTAGTTTCGTATGACCTAACGGTAAATAAATGCGCATATGGGCACTAACAGTAAATAAATGTCTGTTATTTGGACATGAAGAAAAAATGGAGGGAAAAAAAACGAGAAAATGAGGGCAAAATTAGCCCCTCATCCTATCAAACAATTTCCGATCCCAGACCCTCCCTTTTTCGACACACGCCACAAATATGATTTAGCTCATCTCTCTCCGGACCCTCCCTTTCTCGACACACGCCACAAATATGATTTAGCACCTTTCGGCTTTCGCCTCAATGCATGCACTATCTCCATTTGTCACTCTTCTCTCCCTATCTCATCCAAACACAAATATTATTCTTCATTTTCCCTTTCCCTCCCATTTACTTTCACCTCACTTTCTACGCATCCAAACACAACATAATGTGATTTCTGTATCTAAAATTCATTTGTTTCTTTCCCCTTCTACAAGAATGGGATTGATCCAGACAGGGTAGACTAAAACTTGTATGGTTCTTTTCTGAATCTTGTAACTATGTAAAATATGCTTTCATCACTCATACAACTAATGTTTGTCCTTTCTATCTAGAAGAGTTCTACAACTTCAAGATTCTTTGAATTTAAAGGTGAGTTGTGAAGATTTTGTGAAAAGAAAATATAAAAATAAGAGTTATGCTAGTATGCTGCACACCCCTCCTAATTCCCCTCTTGAGGTGGCCCTATCTAATTGGATTCTTTAGTGTTTGATTAAAAGTATGTGGGATCAGCCAATTCATGCCACCCAATGAATATAAGCCACATCATGAAGGGAAATTATTAGGGGACACTTAGGAGGGGAAAATAGCATTTTCCATAAAATAATACTCTGTAGTTATTAACGTAGAAGCAATAATATCAATAACTGCGACATCAAGCTGACTAACAGAAACCCTTGAATTAACAGTTGATCTAGGAATACTTGGAGTAGCCATCCCGCTTGTGCTCAACTTTAGACAACTAGGATATATAGAGGAAATTAATATTGCTCTAAGGCCAATGTTGAGCTCCCCTTGTTGTAATGTACTACTATGATGTGGACTAACTAGACTTTTATGTTTAGTTTGGCAGTTCCTCTATACTTGGCGGCATCATTTCAAAATTGGTAACCACAAGGTTACAAGTTTGACTCCAAGCGGGAGCAGCCTGTTGGTCTTCTTGGTTTGAGCTGGTTAGCCATGGGTAACCTAGGCTGATTTATCTCCTTGTGGTCCTTTGCCGGCTAGGGTCACAACTCACAAGGCGAGGTTTACCCGGTGCACACCCTCGGGTAGTGGCTGTGGGTTTCCCTCGTCTCCCCCACCCCCCCAAAAAAAATGGTTAAGCAAATCAATGACCAAATACTAATAGATTTTGGTTTCTCTGGAAAGGTATCCTTCCCCCTGACTCAGCTTCCACAAACAAATTCATCAAGAATCCTGCTACTTGTCCCGCAGGCAGGATCAGGGTACCCTGCTCTCTCCAATCAGCTCTTGCCGGACTTTCCCTGTCAGGCGGGATTTGTCCTGCCTGCAAGACAAGAGGCTTTTTCCATTTGTCAACGAAGACAAAGAAAAAGGAACAAACTATTCATGGATCCTCTGACACCATGACCAATCTTAGAATCAATAATTGTTATCACATTAGACACGTATACAAACTAATGGCCATCCACACTCAAGTATGGTTCACAGGGTGGGTGTTAAAAAGGGGAAACAAAAGTGCGTTGTTGCTAGAGATGGCATAATCCACCAAAGCACCAACATATTTCTGTTATAGATCTACATATACAAAATAAAGAAAGCAAATACTCCATTAATTTACAGAACAGAACTATTGTTACTCTGAAGCCCAATAACATCATGTACAATCTACATAATTATCCCTCTGGATAAAAACTCAGAAACTAACAGACATAACAACATTATTCGTAAGAAATGCTTATGCAAGATTCCTAAAAATGGATAGGAAATATGCTCTCACTAATTCATAGGATTTTATACGGAGCGTAGTTCCAACTAATAAGCTCACAGGCAAGAGTGAAAATATTTCATACACGAGCAAGAATGTTCTCAGATGAACAAAAAACTATTACACCGCATTAATACCCAATATTACATTTTATAAACTAAGTGTGTTTAACCAAAATGTTCACAACTGACAGACAATTGAGTATATCAAATTATCAACCAGGTAAATGCATCTTACTTTAATAGGCAGAGGATTCAATATCAGGTTATCCCGTGAAACAATACAAATATATATATGGAAAAACTACTAAATTTGGAAAATTAATATGCAATTTCCACATATAAAATGCAAAGGACTTACTTCTTATAGTATATTTATTGTAACATATCAATCAAACGGCTATCATCTACAGCTTTATAAAGCAAGACAAAACTAACCAAAACGCATCAAATTCAATGGCAATACATACCATCTTGGCTAACCAGTGGATAATCCCGGGCGCTAAGAGTAATAAACCAATCCCATCCACTATCCACCTTCAACAGTATGGCAGCAGCCCTGAGAATTGCTGCAATGTGTGTTGATCCCATATAAGTCGCGGGATCTGGCTTCCCAACCAAATCGACATTGCCAAAAGCCCGAATTGCGGGCACCGACTTCACAAGCACCCCCAGTTTCCTCCTCTCCTCCTCACTCCCCTCCACCCCAATGTGCAGCAAGTATCTATTCCTCGGGTGATATAGAGCTAACAATAACCTAAACATCCTCTCCCCCTCCCCCTTACCGCCCGAGATGTAGTAAGCAAAGGCCGGGGGATGCCCCGGCCCACGGTTCACAATCGAGGCAAACGGCCTATCCGAGGAAAATGCATAGTATGATGAACTAAAACCAGTAATTGAGGACAATAATATGAGAACCGATATGAATGCAGCAGAGAAGAGTGCATAGAGCCATTTCTTCCCAGCTACCGAGTTCTTCATTGCCCTCCTATACAATATTGGGAACATTGAACCAGCATACATAAATTAGGGTTAAAATTCCTGATAAAAAATTGTCAAAATTTGGAAGATAATTCTAGGTTCTGGACACTACAGAAGATCCGGGCTACCATTAAACACGAGAGATCACCATTTCTGAGCTGAAACTGAAAAGAACTTGCACTAAACAAACGAAAAAAAGAATCTTGGAGCTACTATTCAATAGAAAAAGGAAAATAAATAAATAAATCTCCCCTGAAATGGGTTTATTTGAATCTTGGATGACTGAAAAATTGAGCGGAGAATCAGCTGAGCTGTGGCTGGCAAATAGCAGCAAAGGTGAATCAGACCAGCTAGGCAGACAGTGGGGCGAATGTCAAGGATTTCTGAATCTGATGAGAGAGAAAGAAGGGAGAGAATGTCTTAGGGTTTGGGGCTCGAATGTTGGAACCTGGAAGGTAGATTTCGATGATGTTGGAGATGGAAAGGAGGATGTTTCAAACAACAAACTGTACAGCTTTTTCTCATTTTCGACCTAAGTAAAAGGTTAAAAGTTATTTTTTTGTATCAAATATATGACATTTGGTTTCATTTTTTTGTTTTCCAAATTGGCATTTATATAATTATATAATTATATATATCTATAACTAGCCTCTTGTACGTCTATGTGTGAAAATTCATGTCTAATATTAAATATTGATAAATATAAATAATTAAAATGTTCCAGCTCGATAGAACATATGGGAGGCGGAGATCGGTAAGATTTAAGCTCGAGTCCTTATTCTCAAATTTCACACTTATGACCGTTTGATATGCCCATGCGGGCATAGTTCAAGTTATTTATATGCAAATAATATATGTACTATATACACACACATATGATTTATCATTCATATAAATTTAACTAAAATATAATCAATAATTAAATTTATTATATAATTATTTTAATAAAATGATAATTAAATATTATGACGACATTTACTATGAAATGTATATCTTTAATAGCATAAAAAAAACGGACATAAATCAAATATATAACTTTGATTGAGACTTATTATATGTTTTTAGATTTAGATATTTAATACAATTAAAATGTTTAGTTACACATACTTGCCCACTGTCATTATCAGTGTTAGTAATATTTGATACAATTAAATATATTATCTTTTTAGTGATGAGAAAATTCGCAGTCATTATTTGAGTATGTGTTAGGTATAGTAAATAACGCTTTTATATAATAGCCTACAAATTACACAAAAGAGTTAAACATCGCTAAGAAGACCATATTCGACAAGTTTGATTTAATATAATGTCATTAATATGATAAAAAAATCATCAAATATATTATTTTGTATTATTTTAATTTAATATAAACATTTATAAATAAATACTATTACATGAATTAAATACATTGTATTTAACGTTGTTAACTTTTTTTGAGTACATTTAATATTGTAACTTAATAAAACCGTCTTATTAATTTTAAAGAGTAACATATTAGTAAGTTTCATCTCAATCGCAATCTAAGTACTTTGACCTTCCTCCATACATTGTAGTATTTCAATCAAACAATTATGATTTATTAGTTAAGTTCCTATTAAATGTCTTTATTGACTAATTGTAAAATTGTAGAACTTTGACTTGAACTAAATTAAGAAATATCATATTAAATAAAATCGACCCTAATTTAACAATCACGTTGACATTATGTTTAGGGTATAATTTAATAAGAGAACAACTTTCAACCAAATTAGTTAGATATTTAGTTTGATAGCCATAACTTTTCAAACAAGACTCTCAGTATGAAATGTTTGTTAGCGTTATTAGTTTGAACCAATCAACTGTGGGACGGTGAAAAAAGTGGGAAAGCAACCGATTGCATGACGTTGTTGTTGTTATTGGGTCATCATCAATAATGTGAGGTTGTTGAGAAGATTTTGCCGTGTGATTCTGAAAGAAAAAATTAGAGTAGAGGAAAAAAAGAAAAGAAAAAAAAATCAAAATCTATACAAAAAAAAAAAAAAAAACAGACTTACGCGCCTAGGCAAGTGCGTGCACTGCACGCTCCTGATTGGGCACGAGAGATGAGGCGCAACTCTCTTCCTCATTTATGGGCCCCATAATTATGAAAAAAACTGCAAATTTGCAAGAAGGCTTTGCACCTTCTCTCTCTTCACTCTCTATCTCTTCCATGGTGGCATTTTCTCCCTAAAAAACTGTGCAAAATCCACTATTGGAGAAGGTCTTATTATTATTCAACTTATTATTATTATTATTATTGGTCATTTTATATGTTAACCGCTAACCTAAACAGCTAATTTTACCAAATATTTTTACAAATTGATAATACAACCCGCTTGTCAAACACGCTAATACAATTCATTATATGAAAAACGCTAACACAATCCGCTAACCACTGATTGCCAAACAAGTCCTATAAGTACAACAATTGTCTCACTTCTTCAAACTACTACATAATTAAGGTAAGGACATGGTCTAAAGTACCAAATGAGCAATAGCAACGCCATTGGTCGCATGAGGCGCAACAGTTCACCCAGACGGATGCGTTACCATAGCTAATTCATTTTTCTTGTTTGTTTGTTTGTTGTTGTTGTTGTTTTTTTTTTTTTTTCCATTATGAAAATTCATTTTTCTTGTTTTTTTTTTCTCTCTCTCATTCTCTCATACTTGACATTTAAAAATTTGTGCAAAAAACCAACGAAAGTTTATTTAGTATTTGCTAATTGCCAAATAAGGCTATTGACTTCCACTTGTTCTTTTACCATATTGTATGGTTTAGAAAATAATTTCATACATAGTCTCACAAAATATTGTATTTTCAATTTTAAAGTAATGAGGAAGAAAGTCATAAGTTACAATTACATAAAACTATAGGGGAGGGATTTATAAATAACTTCAATCTTTGGCATTTTGCAATTGGCATATCTTATCTTCTGCCACGGGACACGTGTTGCCAAATTACGCTCCAAAATATCTCTTCAATATCTCCCAGCCGTTGGTCCTTTTCAAGCTATTTCCCGGTTCAAAACGCTGACCGATACGAAAAACGACGTCGTATAGTACACGCTATCCGCTTTCTACGACGCCGTTTAGCAGCGAAGCTTCCCATAATATGAGCTAAGGAGTGAGTGAGAGTGAACCTGAAGGAACAAACAACTACCCCAGCACTCAACTGAGAAGATATGTTGCCGATTGGTGGCGGTGTAGGGAAGCTAGTGACGGCAGTTGCGGCGGCGCTGCTGCTCCGCCTCTTCTCCGGTCCCGGTCCGGTGGTCTTGCCGGAGAATGAGGAGGACGACGAGAGGAACGGCGAGGAGAATGGAGAGGCTCCGCCTGACGGGAAAGTGTCTCCGGTCACCATTCGGTGGACTGACATTACTTGCTCTCTCTCCGATAAATCCTCGAAATCAGTAAGTCTTTGTTAACAGCTCATTATCGTTATTTTATTTCGAATAATTGCATGATAATATATGCGAAGAGCATCTGTCAGACTGTCAATCTAGTGAAAAAAAAGCTAATCCGTATATTTGAACTTGTTTATGGTTAAATTTTGGAATATTTCAATCACAATTTGCACATATTCAATGTTTATTTGATAAGAAATGAGTAGTCACTGGAAGTGGAAACTTCAAGATCATTGGCGTGTAATTCTCGGATTATAAACGCATTGAGACACACATCTAGATATCTGCAATATATAATTTTATATTTTTGCTTTGTTGCGGTTGCTACTTACAATGAAAATGTGTACCACAAGAAAATAATATGACATGCAGTGACAATATTCTCTTATATTTGAAGTTTTCCTGAAACACGTTATTTTTTTGAACTCGGAGATTGTTAGATGGTGAAAACTAAAAAGTTTACTGGTATGTTTCGATCAGCAGCTTGATAGGATGTGATAATATAAATTGGCATTGCCGTTATTGGTATAAACAGGTCTCACTTTAATTTTAGAACCTATTGGGCTTCTCTTGGATAGCATACATATTCTAATCATCTAATGCAGTGGGCTTACTTAAACTAATAAATTTACAAGGCTTCTCTTTATTACAGTAGGAAATTAAGCTAAAAACCTTTATAAATTTTATTTAAAGAGATGTCTTATAATCATGGTAATTTCACTTCGGTTTACTCATTTATTTGATTTTCTTGGCTCTCTTTCCCAATTTCAGGTGCGGTTTTTGCTTCAAAGTGTCAGTGGAGAGGCCAAGCCTGGGAGGTTGCTAGCAATAATGGGTCCGTCAGGCTCAGGGAAGACAACTCTGCTTAATGTATTAGCAGGTCAGATAAAAGCGTCAACAAAATTGCATTTATCTGGCCTTTTGGAGATCAATGGGCAGCCGTTTTCCAACAAACCTTTCAAGTATGAAAATCTTGAAGAATATTAGAATGACTTCGATCCATTGACTTTCCTTAGCAGGTGTATTTGATGGGCCTATGTTTTCAATTTATTGTGCTTGCTATTGCAGGTTTGCTTACATTAGACAGGAGGACCTTTTCTTCTCACAGTTAACAGTTAAAGAAACACTCTCTCTTGCAACTGAACTTCAGCTGCAGGACATATCATCTGTGGAAGAGAGAGAAGAATACGTGAACAATCTCTTGTTTAAACTAGGTTTGGTAATGTTGCCTTCTCTTTCTTATTTAATATTTATTGTTTTGCTAGTTAAACCTCAAAAACAGAGTAATAGCTGTTTTCTTGGGGCCTGGGCTATTACACACATTCATTTTCTTCTTATAGAAGTTTTACTTCTTGATTCATTTTCAATAATCTTTTGTACTTCCTTCTTGACAATCTAGAGTTTATATACATCTGTGTGTATGTTTATATGTATTTTGACATTGTGATGTTACTGATGTTTGCTGAGTTTACATTTTGATGTGTCTTTCTTCAAAAAGGCTGGTTGTGCTGATACCCGCATTGGTGATGCAAAAGTTCGTGGAATAAGTGGTGGTGAAAAGAAACGACTGTCACTTGCATGTGAGCTTATTGCTAGTCCATCTGTCATTTTTGCAGATGAACCAACCACTGGTAAGTTGTTGGCCTAATTCTCCAGGCAAGATGCTATCTTATAGTCCATATTGCACCTTAACCTTAACAATTTGAGATAGAATGCACAAAAACTATGTAGAAAGGCTTATAATTGCAATTCTGTTACTTTGACATATTGTTCATCCAAGCAGTGGGAACTATAACAGTGAAGAATGTGAGCTGATGGCATCCCCTGTATGGAACAAAAAGTTTGAAATAGCCCCTTTTTAAAGATCAAATGATCTTGATAATTAGTGAAAATACCCTCTTTACCCTTCAAACTAAGAATAAAAATGTGCTGATTTTGTGAACAACCTCCTGTTTTTAATTTCATTTATGCAATTTACTACTTACAAATGAGAGTCTTGTTCCATGCCATACTGAAAATTGGATATTATGGCTCCTCATGGATGTATCAAAGGCTTGCATGCTGTACTGAACTTATTTGTGTACAGATGATACTAGGAACGTGCATACTAATTTTTGCGCTGAATAATTGGCCACATATCCAGAAATGTCCATAGTAGTTTCAAATAAATGTTCCTATGTAAGACAGATTTAATTATGTATGGGGGAAGATTTTTAAAAAGATAAATCTGTCTGATAAGTTAAATATGTAAGACAGATTTATTTTTGTTTAAATTACTCTTGTTGGTCTTCATTCATTCTGCTCAATTTACTTGTTGGAATTTCTGGAGACTCAGAGAGATTTTAAAGAGTTACTGTGGAATGTATTCCATAACAATCTGCAAGGCATATTAAGTCCTTAATCAAAACCATTTCTTTACACCTTAATTCAACTCTGATTGGCGTAGGGTGGTACAAAATCCTTTGGTAGTTTTGCTTCGCAACTTTACCTTTTGCCCCAATTAACAGAGCAAGGAAAAAGGCTTTTCATTGGTTTGTCAGCTATTGGGCTGCTGTAGAAAGTCCTTTTCCTCCTAGTTTCCTTTTTGCAGCAATTATTAAATGGATATACTGACCCAAAAATAATGATAATTTTGTATCTAATTTTTGCTGTTAATATGATAACTGCTTTCAGGACTTGATGCCTTTCAAGCAGAGAAAGTTATGGAGACTCTACGACAACTTGCACAGGATGGCCATACTGTGATATGTTCCATACATCAGCCTAGAGGTTCTGTGTATGGAAAATTTGACGACATTGTGTTGCTGGCAGAAGGTTCACTTGTTTATGCTGGCCCTGCAGGCGAGGAACCATTGACATACTTTGCAAAATTTGGGTTTGTATCTGATTTGGTCGATAATACTTTGAAATGAAAAATTATAACATAAATATCTTTATTGTTCAACTCTTTTTGCATGCTTTGCATTGCTATATTCTTTGCCTTGCAATTATAGTGTTTAATGAAATACTGGTAATTTGCGATTGAATGATAGGTATATTTGCCCAGATCATGTCAATCCTGCTGAGTTTTTAGCTGATCTGATATCAATAGACTATGGATCAGCAGAGAGCGTCTATGCTTCCCGAAAAAGAATAGATGGACTTGTTGAGTCATTCTCACAAAACATAGCAACTACTGTGTATGCTAGTCCAATTTTTAGTAATGACTTAAAGAACCATGTGAATTCAAAGAAGAAAATAGTCATCAAAAGGAAAGGTAGTTGGTGGAGGCAGTTCTTTTTACTCCTTAAACGAGCATGGATGCAGGTATGTCCTTATCATCTCTCAACTTAATATTTTCTCAGTACACTGATGTGATTGGCTATGGGATTCTGAGAGGCTTTAAGGATTGGAAACTTGTATAACTCAAACTTCAAGAGGGTCATACAGACACTAAAGAATATGTATTACTTGGATGTACTCCAAGCTAACTGCCTCATTTGTATAAAGATTGCCTGATTTCCACTGAGAAATCTTTTAATTGCAAAGTTATTGAATATGATGCACTTTTGAAGGTGGATTCCTTTTTTTTTTTTCCCCTCTGTGTGTGTGTGTGTGTGTGTGTGTGTTGTTTAACACTTGTAGTCTATAAACAGGCGTCTCGTGATGGTCCAACAAACAAAGTTCGGGCAAGAATGTCTATTGCATCAGCTCTGATATTTGGTTCTGTTTTCTGGAGGATGGGAAGATCGCAAACATCCATACAAGATAGATTGGGATTGCTTCAGGTTTGCATATTCTATTATGGTTTTCTGTTTTGTCTTTTTCTTGGACGTGTTATATACATGAACAAATGGATGTGGATGCTATGTGGTTGGTTCTTTGGCCTGAAGCTAAAAGTTGAACTGTATCTTAGACACATTGCTTGCATTTCCACTAATGAATTTGACCAGAACCGAAAAATTAAAAGCTGAACTTTCCTTAAATGCTGTCCTTTTGTTTGAACATGGCCCTTCTTTCTTTTACTTCTCAGTCAATAGTCAATCCTCAATCAATTTACACTCATGATCTTATAATTAGCAGTAATGTTTTGGTCACAAACTACTCCTGCACATGAAAGAGTCGCAGTAGTTGTCCGGTGTCCAGGGATGGCATTTTGACAATTTGGAGTGTCTAATTCCTTTCTTTTATTTTATACTATTCTTTTGCTCATTTTGTCACAGGTTGCTGCCATAAACACTGCTATGGCTGCACTCACAAAAACTGTGGGTGTCTTTCCCAAGGAACGTGCAATTGTAGATCGTGAGCGTGCTAAAGGGTCTTATGCATTAGGACCATATCTACTTTCAAAGTTGATAGCTGAGGTTCCAATTGGTGCAGCATTCCCCTTACTTTTTGGTAGCATTATGTACCCCATGACGCGACTTCATCCTACTATTTCTAGGTGAGCTTTCATTGTTGCAGTAGTTGTCTTTTGCTGGTATAGTATCAGGCGAGTGAATTCACATATTATTCCTCTTTCTGAGATTTTGCTTCTTCAATTTCCAGGTTTGGCAAGTTCTGTGGTATCGTGACTATGGAGTCATTTGCTGCATCTGCAATGGGTTTGACAGTGGGTGCTATGGTTCCAACTACGGAAGCAGCTATGGCCTTAGGGCCTTCTCTTATGACTGTTTTTATTGTGTTTGGGGGCTATTATGTTAATTCAGACAACACCCCAGTTATTTTTCGCTGGATTCCTCGTGTTTCTCTCATAAGATGGTAAAATATGTTTTAAATTTGCATGAATAATTATTACACTGATTTCTATACACTTGGCTGTTCTTCGGCTCTCTGATTGCACCACTTAGCAACTTTGCATTGTTTAATTTCAGGGCATTTCAAGGGCTTTGCATCAATGAATTTAGTGGCCTCCAGTTTGAGCATCAAAATTCATTTGATATACAATATGGTGAACAAGTAAGTGAAGCCCGGGAATCTCTACTTTAATTTGTGGCATTTTTAGAGAAATGATTGAAAATAAAATCCATCTTATGTTTTCTACAAAATGGACTAATATTTTATGAAAAACCCATTAGTTTGTTAGGTCTTTCCCCTTATTCCATGGGGGAAAAAATACTTGATATCTTTTTGGTTCTGCAGAGTACATGTTAGGTTCCTAGTGAGATTAAATGGAACCATTTGCTATATCAGTAGGTATTGGGTTTTTTATTTTTATTTTTATTTTATAAATATGCTTCCATGATTAGAAAGCAAACCAAGTGGCAGGACAGATTAACCATTTCGAATATCTTCACTCAAGTGAAGATATTTATAATCTCGAAATCCCTCGAATAGACATTTAAAGGTGTCAAGATCTTGAAAATATTGAATTTCACATGCAAAATTTATCAGGATCATCAAAGGTTAGGTTTAGTGGTCACTAAGTAAGCCATCAATAACTCAAATTCAACACTAGACCCCTCCCTCTTTGTAAGACCCCTTCCCTTATTTTATTCTTCCCCTATTACATTCTTTCTGAAATTCTATTCCTATTTTCTCTGTTTTTAATCCATAAAGCAAACCTGCAGTTAACATTTTACATAAAATTTGAGTTGCATAGGGAGGGGTTCTTGCAGTCTATTTTTACATTATGGTAGGAACCAAAATATTTCCCGTGTAAAACATGGTATGGGAATCATTTAAATTTAAGCTTAATGTGTGCTCTTTTGTCAAAACTCATGTGTTCCCCTTTTTCAGCAACTTGAGCGGCTATCCTTTGGAGGCAGTCGGATTAGGGACACCATATCTGCTCAAAGTAGAATAATACTATTCTGGTACTGCACTACCTTCCTGCTTCTGGAGAAAAACAAGCCAAAATACCAGCAGCTTGAGCCGCCACCCTTAGATCAAATCCAAACACAACCAAAGCTTACACTTCTCGAGAGCGATCCAGTGGAACAGGAACAACTTGAATCTCCTCCCCTAGACGAAGGTAAACCCAACCAGCAGCGGGAATCACCTCCCGCTGACCCACTTGATCTGTTTACCCTAGCCGGTTTGTAAATTGCTTGTACAGGTGATGATGTTGATACGGGATGTGCTACGTCTCTACTGATTTATACAGGTGCTAATCAAAAGGAGAAAATTGTGCAGTAAAGGTGGTCTCATGTGAGCTAATTGAGCTATCCTAATATAACAGGATGCAATAACAAAAAAAAAAAACATGTTTCAAACCACAGCTTAGAAACCTCACTCATGCAGATGGTGGGCATAGTCTGAAAACTGTTGAAACTTGGAAATGGGTATTTACTGTTTATGTCAGCTCTGATTATGAACTGGTTATGCTCACCAAGTAGGCATATAATAAGAGAAACTTTCCTTTCCAATCTACTTTCTGTCATAGATTGCAATATCTTTTGTTTCTCAACTTTGAGTTATGAAAGAACTCCTTCACAAGTCACAACACTCCACCAGAAATAGAACTTGAATATACCATAAAAGAAAATTAACATAAAGACAATCCAAAACAATCATAAAATTTAATTGACACGAAAGTAATTGAACACAAGTACATGGCAGTGTCACTAATACAATAGTCTACCCCATATAATTAACTTATGGTAATAATTTATGAGTAACAAGCAAATATATAAAAAGTATATAAAGTGAAACATTATTATTATTTGATTGTTTTTAATTTGTTTTTGCTTTTGGAACAAAGTTGATAATTTCATTGCCAAGTCACCAACATATCAAAATAAAAATATGCGTAAAAATTTAGTCAGTATTAAAGCAATGACGTGTTGCAGTTTGCTTGGTAACTACAAGATTAAGTGATAATTTGTTGACTAAAATTATAAAACAAGACAGATACTTTCGAGTAACCTGCGAATTTCTTTTAAATCAGTGATAATCTATACTACATTAGGGCAAATCTACAATGGAGATAGCTGCCCCTCCTCCCCCACCCTCATTCAATTTATATATATATTGTATGTATAAGCTCTATATATATAAACGATAAACATATATAACTATTAAATATACATAAATTTAATTGAAGGATGAATTCAACTAGATAATAAGCTTTATGATATTATCTTAAATGTAATGGGTTCAAATCTTAAAGCAAAATTTTAAAATTTCATTTTTAATGTATTTTACTTTTTATATTTATAATTCAAACACAAAATATCTCATTAATTTTAATATTTTACTTTCATTCAAACAAATTTCCTGAATCCGTAACTCAGTAACTGAACTTCACCAATTTTTTCCTTTCGAGTACTATTTCGTTTGAGTCGTATCTGGTAAGTCTTAGGAAAGCACACTAAATACTAAAATCGTCGCGGAAGGGAGGAGAACAGAGTCGTCGCCATTTTTGGTTCTTCAACTTTCAACGCTAAGAGCAGATCGGAATCGAATCTAATCCACCACCACCACCTCACCTCACCAGATACGCATACATATGACTTCTTCAATTCCGATTCCATATCTGTTGCTGTTCCTATCCAGCTTCGGAGCATCCGTGTTCGTTTCCGCCGGATCTCACCGCGCCATTCTCCGCGCGATCAGCGATGAGCGCGCCGGCGGGAGTCGCGACTACGCCGTGGATTTGAACGCCACCAATTTCGATGCGGTCCTCAGTGAGACTCCGGCCACCTACGCCATTGTTGAGTTCTTCGCTCACTGGTTAGTTGCAACCTCTTTTGTCATTCTCCCTTATTTAATTTCGTGTCCTCGTAGTTGCAACCTCTTTTGTCATTCTCCCTTATTTAATTTCGTGTCCTCGTGCTTTGGCAAATGGATAGTTCATGAGATTGACGGAGAGGTTCTGGTTTGTATGTTATGTGTATTTTCAATCTGAGCATATTGTGGAGAATATAGTCACCGCATGTTTAGTGTTCGAATTTTGGAGTGTCGTAGAAATGAAGTTGTGACAGTGTTGCTTGAGAATAATACTATGAGAGAAATATAAAGTGACGGTGGTAAATATCTCATGACAATATTTAGAATCAAGCATTAAATTATATGGAGTATTTATGAAAGCTAGGCTGATATTGCTGCCTAAGGAAATGAATCAATCTAGAGAGATATTGTTTTTAATCTGAGCATATTTTGTTGTTTATAATCACCACATCCTCTAGAGTGTTCGAATTTTTCTGAGTGTCATGGAAATGAAGTTCTCAAAGAGTTGCTTGAGAATAATAATAATGCTGAAAATTCTTTCGTTTTGCAAAGTTTTCTAGCATTGAGCAAAACGATTGAATATTAGGAAACCATTGTCCTATTTCTAGTAGGAGTGACTTTGTTTCCTAGTCTTACTATGAGTAGCCGAGTAGGCTTAGCCCAACATTCAATATAGCCATGCAGGCACATAGACAGACAGACAATTTAGTATCGTGGGATATTGCGTATAGCATGGAGGATATTCTCAGTGTGGAAGCTGCAGACTGGACATGAAGCATCATGGGATATATGTCCTATGATTTTGACCCAATTTATCAATGAACTTTCATGTTTGATAAGCCAAAGTAGTACCACTGGCCAGGGCCTCTCCCACAAGGAGAGCAGAAGATAATGAAATGGAGACAAGGTCCTAACTAAATCATAACACAAACAACCATTCCATCTATCATATTAATTGAGTCAATCCAATTAGTTTTTATCTATAGATAAGGGCAAGAGATAACTTATGACCTTGCGAATGGAGAAGGGGAAGGAGCTTCCATAGTTTAGACACCCATTCCTTTAAATATAGGATCTCTGTATGTAGACACAGGCAAACAATTTATTATCATCTATTATTATTGTATATTCTTTCTTTCTTTACTTACATATTTTGCTTCGTTCTTTACTTACATATTTTGCTTCCACCTAACTGGTGGGTGGTTGCTATTTGCCACTCCACTAGGCTTTTCAATCCCTCAATTTCAACAAAAGCCTTTTATTGAAGTACCTTTTGCCTAGTCATGTCTATACAATTTTGAAAATTTTGCATGTTATCTAAATATCATGATCACGAGTGAAAATTAATAGATTTGAGTGGTGATTTGTTATAGTGACTTGTATTCGCTGCTAGTCTAGTTCTAGACATAGGTATTCCCATATTGGATTAGAGCTTTTGACCTTTTGCCTGACACACTGGTTTTACATATTGAATCATCAATTTACTTTCACTTTTGTAGAACTCTGCAGGCCATAAATAAAATTTATGTCATCTCAAGTTGAACACGGATTGAGTTATAAGATTCACCAGTTGTTTTTGGCTATTGAATCTACTTTAAACATCTTCTCCACAATCTATTCTCTTCTATTATTCACACTGATACAAGTGCTCTATGGCTCTATAAGTATTTTTGTGTTTAGAATTGATTTCATGTTGCAATTTTATGTTTAAATGTTGTTTTATGTTATCAAATTTGAGCATCTTCTATGGCCTTTGATTACCTCAGAAAGACACCAGCTCTCTCCTTTCCAAATTCTAAATTCTATCATTCTTGTTTGTCTTTAAACTGTGATTTTTAACAACATTAGTTTACACCAATAGCAACTCATTTTATTTTATAACTTTATTGCATGTCATTCTTACTTAAAATATTATATTTTTCTCGCAGGTGCCCTGCTTGCAGAAATTATAAGGTATCTTTATTCTTTCTCTTGATAGATTCTTTGATTGCAGTGTTTCTCATCTTTGTAACAACAATTTTGCAGCCACATTATGAGAAGGTTGCCAGACTTTTTAATGGAGCAGATGCTATACATCCAGGAACCATATTGATGACAAGGGTAGACTGCGCATTGGGGGTATTACTATTTACTACTTCTATATCTTCTCTATTTTCTTAGACTGTTTTTGAGCACTAAAAAGGAATAGAAGATTGAGAAGAAGGGAGAGGCACCCACGCCAGGGGAGGGGGTGGCTGGGGGAGTATAAAATCAGATTAAAAAAAAAAGAAAATATAATTAAAATGGCTAGCTGATTACAAGTTATGAACTTGCATCCATATTTTAGCTGATGGTTGACACTGTATCTCTTGATGACAAAGACTAGTCATGAAAGCCTTTTGTTTTGTTTTTCCTATGTTCACGAGGAAATAGAAAATTGTGGAAGTGCATTTTGTACTGTACAAAAATCATTAGATTTTCCGACTTCTAACATCCCATAATCATAGTTAATGCAGTAGGAAAAATTAGTAACTGTTACTCTTCCCGCAGTCCTGTGCATGTTTGTGTTTAATATGTTAGTAACTGAGATCTATTCTTTTCAATTGACAGATGTTTCCCAAAAAAGCCTCTGGTTCTGCTATATCCTTGCACTGTTTTTCTAAAATAGCCTTCTGTATAGTTTTTAAATTTTACTTGTAAGCATATCCTGAGTGCCTTTTTTGGTGAAAAACCATTACTTATTTTTAAAAATCCTTATATGCTGTTCCTGTTTGGTATATCATTAAATAATATTTTTTTTTTCTTTCTTCAGTTAGTTTTTGGAGATTACTATTGTATCTTATTCAGTTTGATTACATCTGGAGAGCACTTTTCTGTCCTATAGCTTACTGGTTTATTCATTTTATTTCACTTTCTTGGCAGCACAGATAAATTCTAATCTTTGTGATAAGTTCTCTGTGGGGCATTACCCTATGCTTTTCTGGGGTCCTCCTTCTAAGTTTGTTGGTGGTAGTTGGAAGGCAAAGCAAGAAAAAAGTGACATACTTCCTATTGAGAATGGACGAACATCAAGTCTCTTGTTAGAATGGATTAATAAGAAATTGGGCAGGTATAAAATGGGTATCATGCTTCTAGGAACTGTTTTATTCTAAAGTCAAAACTTTGTTATATTGAAAACTTCAGTGGAATTTGTGATGTGGCCTACCACAACTCATGCATGGTATCTGTCGTACTCAATATCAAGTTTAAAAGTATAATAATTTCCTTTTCATGTTTTTTAATCTTAGCTCATATGGCTTGGAAGATGAGAAGTACCAGAATGAGCAGCTTCAGACAAATATTTCAGACCCTGCGCAGGTTGTTATTAAAGCATGAGAATGAATTTCTTGCTTTGTGTCTTTAGTATGTAATTTTCTTACGCATGTTTCATATTGCTTGTGAAAGATAGCCAGAGCTGTATATGACGTTGAGGAGGCAACTTCTACTGCCTTTGATATCATCTTACAGCACAAGGTAAAATGCTTGGATTCCAGTATTTCCAATTAGCTTTATGCTTTCCCAATGTGATTTTTTGCCTTTCTTGATGCCTTCCCCTATGAATGCAGATGATCAAATCAGATACAAGGGCTTCACTTATAAAATTCCTTCAACTTTTGGTGGCTCATCACCCTTCCAGAAGGTTTGCATCCTGCAATTTTTCCAGTTTCTCTTTTTTACTTCATATATTTGTATATATGTTGTTTTCACCTTCACAATATGATTCTTGATAATAGATGCCGGAGGGGTAGTGCAGATATACTCATAAACTTTGATGATCTGTGCCCATCTGGTGCTTTGTCAGCAAACAAAGAAGAAGTTGCGAGTTGTACTAAAGACGGCATTCTGGGAAATTACCAGATCTGTGGCAAAGAGGTTCCTCGTGGATATTGGGTAGGTTTATAGTTTTTTAATATTAAGTATTTAATGGTGGTTGATTACTTGCTCGTGTATTGCATGAGCAATTGCTTGGTGCGTGTCTGTCTTTGCTATGTTCATCCATGGACTGCACTATTATCAATTGCCATGCATCTTAGCATTTGTTCCACAGGAAGATAAGACATGCTTGCCTAGCTATTGGTTGGATAAATTTTTTATTTTTTTAAATTTTATTTTAGTTTTATTTTCATTTCAGTCTCATATTAATAGCTCCTGGTTTGCATACATTATTGGTTGAATGGTTGGAAGTAATATATATTTTAATTTAGTACTTTCAATCAATTTCAGGTCACTAGTGAGAGGGTGCTAAATGGTGCTCTTTATTCGAAACTCAGATTCTTTATTGATATTCAATGTAATCCACTTTTTTTTTTCTCAGTATTTGGCTAAACACCTGTATTAAACATGTTATTGTATAGGCAAAAAGATATTACAGAGTAACTTAGAATCTTACAGAAAAGTAGTGTTTCTAAGTGCTCATAGGACAAAAAGAGAATTTGCATGCAGAGAAAAGAAAGAAAAAGAAAAAATGGATATAGAAAGCTAACTTGACAGGTTGTTTGGATCTCTAAGTTGAATGCTTGTTTAAGAGGCATTGAGAACACGAAGATACAATAAAAAAATCCAACAATTATGTGTTTTCCATCTCTGACTCAAGGAGTTTTTGTTGGGTGTTGTGGAGGTGGGGAGAAGGGGAAGCAGGGTGGGAAGTGGAGTTAGTCCAGATTTTTCTCAAAAGATGTCTTTAGTAAACTCACCATATAATCCTCATCCTCCATTAGAATGTGAAGGGCAACCAGCTTGTACCTTTGCTGGTTTTTCATGAACATCCAACTAAATCTTTTTACTTTGTTGAAACACATTTTAAACTTTGCTTGTTTTTCATGAACATCCAACTAAATCTTTACTTTGTTGAGACACATTTTTAAGTTTCTTATTTCTAGGTTTCGTCTTCTTTGTTTGTGCTATCATACATTTGGTTAAGCTGTTTTTGGTTTTAATAATCTTTAACCACTTTTTCTTCATTTTTTGCAGATGTTTTGTCGTGGAAGTACAAATGAAACCAGAGGTTTCAGGTAACAGAACAGTCATGCACTCTGTTCTTGATATGTACCGTCATAGTTCATGCTCATTAAAGTTGTATTTGGATTTTCAAAAAAAAAAAAAAAAAGTTGTATTTGGAGTTTTCATGTAGTTTAATTGCATTATTAAGTGCTGCATTCCTCAGTTTCCATCTAAAGAAAAAATCTTATAAGCACAGTCCATTTTTGCAAGAATTAGACATAAAACATTAAATTCTGTCTCTTCATTTTTGTAATGTGATCTCCCTCTCTCATCTTATATTCTTATCAATCAACCGCAATCCTGCTTTCAAGTGGGCAATGTTTCCTTTTCCCTTCCCCCCTCCCCAACCTTTTGTGTGTGTGTGCAGTGAAGCCTTCATCTTTTCCCCCATCTTCAGATTTTTTTGCTAATCAGTTATCTACTGAGTATTAGTATTTTTGTTTCTGCACTTTTCACAGCCTCCTGTAATCCTCACAGCATTTATGATCTGTCAATATTTCTGTGGATTAGAGGGTGCACAAAGTTTTTGATTTTCTTGAAACTATGTAACTTAAAATACCTGATGGACCACTAAATCTATGGATTTTGGGATGTAGATACTAGATAGCTGGACCGGGGATGAAACTCATGAAAGTTCGAATGAAGTGGATATAATTGGTTTTGAAGATGATAATAATGCTTACAGAGTGATAACTGCTAGATTTTTTTGATTCAGTTGTCAGGAAATTACTCATGTGATAATGTATTTTTATTTCAGTACTTTCCTCTTAATCAAGGATTTTTGTTTTCTGTGCAGTTGTGGTTTGTGGGTTTTGTTGCATTCCCTTTCTGTAAGAGTGGAAGATGCAGAAAGCGAGATGGCTTTTAAAACTACATGTGATTTCATACACAACTTTTTTGTATGTCAGGAGTGTAGGGAGCATTTCCATGAGATGTGCTCAAGGTATGATGCTATCGGAGGATACACTTTTTCCCCCTAGTTTAGAGTATTTAATCTTTGATCCTTATTTTACCCTCATTTTACTATTTATAAATGTTCAATCATCTGAATATGTATATTAAATGTTCCAAACTACAGCGTTTCTACCCCATTCAAGAATGCTCGTGATTTTACCTTGTGGTTGTGGAGCGCACACAACAAAGTGAATGAGAGACTGATGAAAGCAGAAGCTTCGTTAGAAACAGCTGATCCTAAATTTCCAAAAGTTATTTGGCCTCCCAAACAGCTTTGTGAATCTTGCTATCTCCAGAGCAAAAAGGGCAATGAAAGTAGTGAGATTGATTGGGATCACGATGAGGTCTTCAAGTTCTTGGTCAGTTACTACGGCAAGACACTGGTTACTCTTTACAAGGACAAGGAACTTGGAGGCGGCAGTGAAAAAACGACCGTTGATGAATTGGTAGCTTCAACAAGTGCTGTTGTTGTTCCAGTTGGGGCTGCATTTGCCATTGCTGTGGCAAGCTGTGCATTCGGAGCGCTTGCCTGGTTCTGGCGTTCACGGCAAAAGAACCGAAAGTATAAATACCTACACTCTTTAAAAAGTATATGAATGATTATTAAGAGAGTGATGATGATGATGAGATTTTTCAAATCGATCTAATATTGGAAATAAGATGAGAAAGGCCAAAAAAAATTTATAGAAAAAAAAATTAAAATGACCCATGGAGAAGAATACGAGGTTGTGTTTGTGGGAGGTTGGCATTGCTTATATGTGTTTCTCTTATGCAAAAATTTCAGGCCTAAGAGAAGCTGGAACTGAATAGCGGTGTCTATGCTGGGTGTAAATTATGATTCAGAAACAAGGTGAGGTGAGGTGAGGCTCAGAATAGGAAACAGAGTGCCGAGGATTGTAAGTTGTAACAATCACTTGCTATTAACAACATTGTTATAATCCCTTTTTTCATTTGACTTTCACCAAAATGGAGTGTGTATAGATTTACTTGTGATATGTATACTTTTGGATGAAACTAGAGGATATACTTCACACACATCTGCTCTCTCTCCAGTCTCCCCCCACAAATGTTACAATATCATCTGATCTTTTGCATAAAAAACAAATTGTTTTTATGTTAAGGGTGTGTTTGGAAGCCCGGAAAATGATTTTCGGAAATCATTTTCCGGGCTTTGGGTGTTTGGCAAGCACTGGAAAACCCAGTCAACGGAAATCATTTTCCGTTGATTGGGGAAAATAAGCATCATTTGGCGGAAAATGACTTCCGCCAAATTTGGGCGGAAGTCATTTTCCGCCCACGACAACACACGCACATCACCGTTTCCGGTGAAAATCATGGTATGGTTTCCGCTGGAAACCAAGTGCTTTGGTTTTCAGGTCTGGTTCCTCGCTGCGGAAACCAGAGCGGTTCCGCCGGAAACGGTTATTATTTTTTTTTTAATTTTAATTACTATTATAAATTATAAATATTATTTTAAATATTATTATAATTATTGTAATATTTTAAATAAAATAATAAAAATATATAATTATATATTTCTACCCATTTTTCGAAAAATGAACCAAACACACAAATACAGTTTTCTTGAATGCATCCAAACACTGGAAATTAAACCATTTTCCAGAAAATGACTCATTTTTCAGAAAACATTTTTCAGAAGTCATTTTCCTGCTTTCCAAACACACCCTAAGTTTCGAGTCTTTTCAATTTTCTAATGTCATACTTGATTTTAATTTTATTCTCCTATTTAGTTTGGTATACTAAAATTGTCTTTAAATTTGTACTTCTTGTGCCATCACCAATAAGTGCACATAAATCAAAGTACAGTAATTTACAACATTTTGGAAGTTTCTCCTAATTTCCCCCATTATTCTTCAATTTATTATATTGGATAACTTGTTATAACTATAACTATAGTTTTTTTTTTTTTGTTTTTTTTTTTGAGTACTTTTAATTTTGTTATAATATCTGTCTATATGTATTTTTTCAACCCATTAAAATACAAAGAGCCATTGTTTTTATTTGAGTTCAAACATGTGACGTTCCACTTGGATGAGCCCACGATATACCAATAGTCAAAAAAAATCATTTGATGCTTGAATGACAATATTATGAATTCTCCAAAGTTCTAGAAGAATCCGATTTCTTGTTCTGACAAGAATACAGACAAAAAAAAAAAGGGAGCATTATTAGTTTATGATCTGTTAGGGTAGAGACGGTAATACCGCAATATATTTAGCCCTAAATCTCAATAACCTTATTACTAGTTTAAAAATACGGAGTAGTAATTTTTGAGGGGATGAAAATCTGGAATATGGAAAATATGTATTTGCATATTCCTTGTTTAGTTATCACAACAAAAAAAAGTGTAACTAATTAAATTGGGAAAACTTATGGAGAAATGCATTTATTTGATATTATTTACCATTTTTTTTCTGAGATATCATTATATGGTGTTTTATACTGTGTTGTGGAATTTTTATACTACGTATAAATTTATATGGATATATTGGAAACCTGAAAACTTAGAGAAAAATCTAGAATGCACATAAACTTTAAGGACTAAATAAACAAATTTCTCACACGGCAAGCCAAGCCAAGCCCGAGCTACAACGTCAAAATTCAAGACCTAAAATCCCCAATTTCAAACAGAAGTCCACCTTCATCAGTCACCTCACCGGACGCAGTTTCTTCGCCGGCGACAAATCCAGCTGAAAAAATTTTGGAGGAGAATCGAAGAACAACAAGAAATGTTCGGAGTAGTTTTCCCGAACCGGAGCTTCCCAATGGACATCTCTTCCTTCACTCAAATCGACACCACGCATTGGCTCCTCGACATGAACACCTTCGTGGGAGAGGCGTACGATTCAATCCGCGAAGTCTGCATCTTCCTCCTCAACAACTTCACGCTCCCGCCGGACAAGGCCCTGGCCGTTTACATCCAATCGCCGGGATCGCCGTTCCTCTTCTGCGGCGCCGTGACGCTGAGCCGCCCCTCCGCCGTGCTCTCTCTGCCGTGGCCGGAGCCCGGCGGCGAGCTCCAGCTCACCGCCGACGCCACGCCGCTGTCCGCGAAGATCGGCGTGTCCGTTGAGGAGCTGGCGACGCTGCCGTCCCTGGACGTGGCCGCGGAGAAGAAGATCGAGCGGTTAGCGATGAAAGTGGGGGAGAATTTGTTCAATTTCATGCAGTCGTTTTGCGGCGTGGACGGGAGCAAGCTGATTGTCCCCATGGACATTTTAGATCGGTGGTTTAAGAAATTCCAGGAACGGGCCAAACGTGACCCGGAATATCTCAAAGGTTTTGCTCTCTAGTTTCATTGAATTATATGTTCAGATCCTTGATCCTTCCTTCGCAATGAAATCTATGTGTTGTGTTGTGTTGTGATTTGTGCAATTACAACCGCCTTCTTTCGCTCTAAACAATTCAAATTAGGGTTCTTCCTCAGTTCCTCCACTGTTTCTCTCTACCTTCAGGGTATGCGCTTTGTAAATTAAACTCTCTTAATTTCTTCTTGCATAAGCGGTACATACATTCTTAACGTTTGTTACAAGAGAGATTCATGACATTAATCCATTGTTATCCCGCATAAGAAAGTAATGATGATGAAAGAATGGTGTTCTGAATGATTGGATTGAAGTTGGTAGATATGGTCAAATTAGTCACAAAATTATATGTTGCAATTATTAAAGGTAAGATAATCTTTTCTCAAAAAAAATAAAATAAAAAATAAGGGTAAGATAATCTAGAAAATGGAAAAGGAAGTAGAGGAATGTGAATTTATTGAGGTCACACTTTATAAGAATTATATTAATCTTTTGAAGTTTACATACTACTAATTACTCAAATTGTTATTAGAGCAATCGTAATATTGATATTTGTAGAGTTTTTGGTAATGTGACGAAAAAAGAAAAACATGCGAGAAGAGAAGATATGTTGTTGAGTTTTTGGTAATGCGACGAAAAAATAAAAATAAGAGAGAGAAGAGAAGATATGTTCTTGCAAGTGAAATTTTTTGTGAACGCTTCCTATACCAAAATATAGATTAGTCCAAACAAATAAGTTCGACAACTCGGTAAAATTAGTCCAGAATCGAATAGATTGGCCTAATTAATATTCCTAAGGGTTATAGATTAGAAAGTTAAAAACTTTGAAGAAAAAATTGAAAGTGCACTTAAAAATCAAGGACTAAATACAAAATTCTCTCTCTTTCTCACCGGGGCACATCCGAACCACAAAATCAAACGTCACGACCTAAAATAGTAAAATCCCCAATTTCAACCATTTTCCAAACAATCGAAATTAGGGTTCTTCCTCCACTGTTTCTCTTCTCGTCGCCAAGTTTTCTCTTGCATCATCGGAAAAAGGTATGTGCTTTCTAAATTGAACATTTTAATTTTTCGCATGCTATTTCTTGTGCAAGTTTGCATATTTCGTGTTTGATTTTTGTAAATGTAGAGCTTTGATGCGTAATCTGAATGCCGAGATTTTTAAATTTCGGATGTGGTTTGTATCATATGGTTCGTGTTTAGAATTAATTAAACTGAGGAAGATGACTTGGGGAGTTTATTAATGTGAATTGGAAAATGGAGGCATTACAGTGCTGCAGTTTATTAGTCAAAATTTTGATCACTTTTAGGGGACAAGGTTTGCAGAAAGTGTAGTTAGAATAGCTGAGGCAAGGGTTGGGGACTTGGGCGAGGGGGGGGGGGGTTGTTATATCATGGATGAGGGTTCATACTTCATATTGTATTGTGAACCTGATACAAAAATTATGTACTAGTTAACTGTAAGTCTGTAACTACAGTTGATAGTTTCTGTATATGTAAACAAATAACTTGATAATTGCTGACACATTATGATAGTTACATGTACAGAAACTTTTAACTGCAGATACAGAATGTGTCGACTACAGATACATAATCTTATGGTTATTTTTGCTAAATCATGCTATTAGTAAGAAAAATGTTGATTCCATAGGTGATAATTGCATTTGGAGAATTTAGAATGGCAATATGATATGATGTAAAATCATTTCAAACTTATGGCAATTATAATTTTTATTGAGTCTCAGTGTAAACTTTGGATTGTCATCACAGCAGAGAGCTATTTGGTTGTCTGATACTGCTATCATGAAGTACCTGGAATACACTCCTCTTGATAGGTAAGTTCTGAACACTTTTATAATTGAGAAAGTTATGATATGTCTAACTTACTGTTACTACTAGCCTTTTGACCAGAGATTTTTAACCAACTCAGAATAGTAATTATGTTAATGTGTATGATTTCAGTATAAGTGACTTCTTGAGTCACATAAATCTTGGAGAACGTACTGTCAAAGGTTGCCTTGAAGCTTACTCTTGTAAGTGTGATTATACGTTTGTGAGTATATAATGTGCTTGCATCTGGATTCTGAACCATCTTAGCGTGTAAAATTGTTTTTGCTTTCTGCTTTCAAGGCAAACATACAGGAACTGATAAGAAGTTGTCTCTCAGTTTGGAGAATGAGGTGATATAAATTTGTTGAAGATCTATTTAAAATATATTCATTTCCTTGTATGTTGTGTTACAAATTCAAACTGGTAATAAATTAAATAACTAAACTAACTGCTATTTTGGCAAAGATCTTTGTACAAACAGCTTGTTAAACCAGCCAATCAACTAAAAACTGATGGCCTAATACTAACAACTAGTCCCCAAACAGGCCTTAGTTTACGTTCTTGGGTATTCTGACGATCTAACCATAATTGGGATTGTTCTACTTAGCATTAGTATTCACGTAGAATACATTATTGCAGGTGTCTTTTAGATTTCCCCTTTCTGTTCTTTTCCCCTCAGATGGGATAGCAGAAAATTTTAGGAGACAGAATGGTTTCTCCTACTAAGTCCAAAAATGAAAAATGCAAAACAAGTAACTTTAGGAACCTTGTTCTTATTGCTTTTCAGCCATATCTCTATTAGCTGTATTTCCCATGTGTCTATTTTACTGGAATCATAGTTATACTGTAATGATTTTTGTGATGATTTTTATTAGGATTTACACTCGGCACTCTGTATAATTTATTGCAGATTCTTGGTTATCTTGAAAATTCTTTAGACAACAACTCTTCATCACCAATTGAATATCTATATTGTAGATCCAGGTGGTGTATACAAACTAATTGACTTGCCAGTTAATTGTACACTGTTAATTTGTAATTGTTCCATACTATACTATTTGCATCATATTACAGCCAAAAGACATTGATATATTTGCTTCTTACGCTCCATCAAATCTATCCAGACTACAACATCAGGTAATACTGTATCTTCTGTTGCAACTTGCAAGAAAATCATTTCACTTGACTTGAGCTGACAAGGAGGATTATGGGTAATGCCCTACTCAGCTTTTCTTGGCGATTTGGCATCCCGATATATAATCCTCTCTTAAAGCCTTGGGAGTGTTGTCAGATGGTTTGACAGACGGTTCAGAGAACTGTTGCTCGTAGAAGAGCTGAGAGTTCAAGTCTCTCCATTTCCCAAAACTAAAATCAGTTGCCTTGACTCTTTCCCTTAATCATTCCAACTTATGCATGTCTGCGGATTGTATTTGTGTGTTGCAATGAATTTTCAATGTTACGGATCACCAGTGCAGCGAATGCTCACCAGTTATTTTCTGAGGAAAGCTGGGATAGTTTTAAGCAAGTTTTTGACATCTACATGTTCGAGGCATCAAAGGTAAGTAACATTTCTATTTGAACTAATTTATGTTTTGTGAAACTTGTCATCGATAGAAAAGAAGAATTTTTTTTAGTATTCTTATTATGCCCTAAAGATTGTGTATATAGTGAAGATTATTTGAATGATCAATGCTGTTTATGGTGAGGTTCTTTTTAGCATGATCATCTAGAGAGGAAATAGGAAACGGATTATGGGTGGCTTGTGAGTTGTGACAATATATTTTATATTTATATTATCCGGGTTTCCATTACCTACCCTCAATTTTAAGTTGATTATTTTGGTGGTACATGAAGATTCTGTCAATGTACTGGTGGATTCATTTATTCTACTTTTGGAAGTTCAATATTGTCTATTATCTTAAAATTTGGTCGCAGGAATGGCTTGAGACAAATGAGAGCAGTTCTCTGCTGGCAACGCTGTACAAGGCTTTGGATGAGGTGTGCTTATATTAGCAAAGATGAAACAATGAACAGAGGGCCGTGATGGCAAGTTAATAACATATCATTGATGCAGGTTGTGAAAGTCCCAGAATGTGAAATCTATGGTTACAATCCAGATTCTGATGCAGATCCATGCGAGGAAAGAGGCACCATGTAAGCTTTTAATCTTTAAGCAATCGCACTTTCTCACTGAGCTAATTCACTTGTCACTCACCCACCCACCCAAACTATTTTTGGGCTTTGTTTCTATATATGAGTAAGGATAAAGCTATAGGAACCAAAAGTTTTCACCATCTGACGTGACAATAAAACTCTTTTTATTCAATGGTTACCATAAATTGGTCGACTCAACCCTGCATTACAAAAGGATTCTACCTATATTGATGGTGAAAGATTTTGGTCCCTAGTATGATCCCTTGAGTAATGCTTGAATTTCACATCTTCCTCCAAAAAGATTGATTCCCCAACTCCGGCCCAATAGAGCATTTCAGAGAATATAAATCACTGTAACTCAGTGGCTTAGCAGACCTGACCAAATGTCGGTGCGCACAAGGAATCTGTCCACTTTGGGTATATTCCTCACACTGCCGCTGCCGAGTTTTGAACCTTGGTCTCGTTCTCTAAATACTGCCTACTGAACCAGTGAACTAAGCCCGCACGGACTTGAAATTCACATATGCATCAAGGATAGGATGCCAATCTCCAACTCTCCTACACTCTACAGTCAATCTATTGGGATTAGTTCAACCTTTTTGTTTTCTTCAAATTCAATTTGAAATCCCTGGAAAACATAAAAATCCAAGAAAAAGTAAAAACATTTAACATTTTTCTATTACATTTTAAAAGAAGATTAGAGCATATTCTTACAGCTTCCTTACCATACAGATGGTCATACCACTTCCTCTTTTACAATAAGAAATTGAAGCGCATTGTCAGTTTCCGCTTCAGTTGTGTGAGGTAACTTCAATTCCCCTCTATATGATTTTACTAAAATGAAACTTTATTTTCATTATAAGCATATATGGTTCTCATGGGTCTCCACTTGTTCTTGTTCAACCTTCATTTCAGCAACTTGGATTTGGAAGATGGGATAAGCTATTAGGATGAGTTTATCCCTACAATTTTGGAGCTTTCAAGATGATATGGATGCTTATGTGGATTTTGTTTGCTAAGTGGCTAGAAAGCTTGCAAATTTATTATTAATATGTTTGTTACATTATAATGTGATGTGAAAGTAGAACTAGTTTTGAAACTGAGAGAATATTGCAATGTTTAAAAAATAGTGAAAAAATTGTAAATTTGATGATGTGATAGTAAGATTTACTTTTGAAAGTGAGGGAGTATTGCAGGGATAAAGATAGCCTTATTAAGATGGACATATATTCAATGACACTGACAAGCTTGAAGATGTCGAAAACTTTGAACTTGCAACGGTCAACTATGAACATACCGAAATCCCATGAATCTTGGATAGCCAAGCTCGACTATAGAGCAGTATGAAAGGAGAAAATAACAATTCTGATTTGGATAACACTTGTGTGAGACCGTATTATGGATTGAGACCCATGAGACGGGTTGGATCTTTGACCTTATTAATCAAAGATTTGACCTACAAGATGGTCTCACACAAATTTTTGTCTTCTGATTTTATTTGATGATCAACCCCTTTAGTCATATGTCAAAATAATTTGGTCATTTCACACCAGTCTTTATTAGAGGCTTAGAGCACTTAAAGGATATTCTCATGCCTCATAAATAATTAATAATAAGGGGTATTTTCTCAAATATTTATGGCATGTTTGGTTCATGGAATTGGTTAGGAATGGAATAGCATTCCTTGGAATGACCTATTCCATTGTTTGTTTTGTTCATTTAATCATGGGAATGGCATTCCAAGGAATGAGCTATTACCTTTGCAAAGGGAATAGCCATTCCTTGGGGGGGGCTATGGTATTAGCTATTCCCATGCTCTTGGGAATAGCTTTTACATGATAAATACCAAAAATACCCTTTGTACATTATTTAATATTTATATTTAATAAATATAATGTATTATATAAATGTATATATTTAATTAATTATAATTTTTACATATCAATAAATAAATAAATAAATAAATAAATAAATAAATAAATAAATAAATATATATATATATATATATATAAACACACAAAATAATAATAATAATAATAATTATTATTATTATTATTATAATTATTATGCATACATACACACATGTGTATTTGTTAAACCTATTTTTTTAGGCTTACTATTCTAAAATTCATCGCATCGCAACTTTCTCTCTATCATCGCACATATCTCCTTCCGCCATTGCACATACCTATATATAGCCTAATTCATCATTTTAGCATGGAAAGCATAACCAATATAAAAATAATCTCCTTGTAGTTTTACTGGAAGGCGTGAGAATGAAATCCAATTTCATCACTTTATATAGCCTCTTCAAATAACCATTCTGTCTAAATATATGCTGATGCTTTCCCATAAATTAATCCTGACCATGTGTTCAAAAAGCAGCCTACAAACTTGCTCAACCAACTTGAAAAATTGCTAATAAACACGGTCCAAGCTAGACTAAAAAAAAAATAGTACTAGTTGTAATAATAATAATAATAATAATAATAATAATAATAATAATAATAATAATAATAATAATAATAATAATAATAATAATAATAATAATAATAGTAATAATAATAATGAGAATAATAATGAGAATAATAATAATAATAATAATAATAATAATAATAATAATAATAATAATAATAATAATAAATTTTGTACAAGGGCATTTATGTCTTTTACATATATATTCCATTTCTATTCCGTTAACCAACCAAACGCTGGAATACAATTCCTAAGTCTATTCCTTCCGCGAACCAAACGCTGAAATACAATTCATATTCTATTCCTTACCTATTCCATTCCTTATGGAATAGCATTCCTATTCCCTTAAAATTCATTCCGTGAACCAAACATGCTGTTAGTGTCTTAGACATCCCATGCTTCCCCTTTTTCAAAGGCCAAGCATATATGGTTGATCAACCCCTCGAGCCTAGATTAGATTGTCACTTTATAATCGAGACCTAATCATGTTGATCATCAACATCATCACATCAAGTCTCATATTCCCTAATCAACCAATTCAATACCAAATTGCCCAAAACGTAATCTACATCCTATCTCCCTCAGAGGAGAACTAATCACACATATTGGAGAGGTAAATAGCAAGGAATTAAATAACAAAAACACAATCCATAACAAGCAACAAATAAAGATAAAAACAATAAAGCAAGAAAGTAAATTGCAATGAACTCTTGATGACGGGGGATGATAAATCAAAACACTTCAAAACATGATAAAAAAATAATCATAACAAATGATGAAACATAATTCATTAGATAAAATCATGGTTGCAGTAAGCGCTAAGCGCTAGTCGGGCGGTAGAGGATCGCCTAGCACCTAGATGGCGCCTAAGTAGCCTAGTCAGGTGCCTATTCGGCTAACTAAAAAAAACAGTGCATGTGTGCGGGTGTATATATGTCATGGATGAGATAACTCAGTCGAGTTAGGCGCTATGCGGCTGCCTAGGCGCCCGAGTCTCATTAGCGCCAGTGTGGGAGCAACCTCTCAAAGTGAGGGGGCCCCTTGTGTATAGTAAGCAAAGACCTGGCCTCTGTGTTCAGTTGAGTTACAATGATGTAAGGTACGGGGGCCGTTCCACAGAACAATATGCAATAATAAAGAGACTAAACACCAAGTCACTTAAGTAGAGGAGCATGATCTTCTAGATACAATTAAATCATAGGATTGTGAGGAGAGAAAGTGTGTTAGACACGCCTTGATTTATCCTGAACTTTTCAAAAAATACCAAGTTGAAAATATCATTTTCTTTATTTTTTTGGGAATAAAATTCCTAAAATTTTGTCCTACTTAAAATTAATTACATAGCTAGATTCTGATCTATTTCTACTAGCATGCATGCCTATATGCTCATGCAAAACAAATGGAATATGTGCCATTACATATGTATTTACAAAAGCCTAACACATTTTGAACTAAAGTACAGGAACTTATAAGAGCTTGTTTTTAAAAAAATAAAAATTCTTATCTAATTTCAGCTACTCCGATTACCTTTATGCTTAAAGATTAGACATATTGTTCTTCTCTCTCTTCCATTTATGAACAGACATGATCTCAAGTTCTCAGCTCCTAAAAAGATGGATATTTGATCATGCTTTATTCTTTCTTTTCAACATATTGACTGCCAGTGAGAAATGCTTCTTTTTTATTTTTTATTTTTATTATTTGGTATATAAAAAGTTTAAGAGAATGGGAGATTAAATTACCTAATTATTCCTTAATAGTATACACACATGCATACTTATTTATAATTTAAAAAAAAAAATGTTTGGGGGCGTGGAGTAACCCTTGCCATCTGTTTCTAGTGGCATTATTTTCATCCTCATTTTTTAAGATGCAGAAATAAATTACTTACAACTAGGGGTGTCAATATTAGCCTAAACATGATGGATTAGCTCGATAAAATTAAAAAATTTTAGGGTTAGACCTATAATATTTTAGGCTGATAAAAATAAATTTATCTTGATAAGCCTGAAACCGTAGGTGGCCTAAACGGGCTAGTCCAAAATTTAATTGGCTAGCCCGATAACTTGAGCTACTTAATAAGGTTATTTTTCTCCTAAAAGGTTGAATCCCCAACCCCAAGGGTTCTCCACTCCCCGGCCCGAACTATTGAAGGCTATTCTTTATTATAAAAGTGGTTTGGAACATAGCATACATTGAATTATATGTAAACCCATCTTTAGTATTTTTATATTAAATTTTTAAAATTTTTTTAAAAATATATTACAAAATAATTTTTTTTATTAAAATAAATAATAAAAAAAATTAAAATTACTATAAATATTATATTATAGTGTAAGTATATTTATTATTTTTAGTTGGAATTTAGAAATGGAGATTTAGTCTCATTTAGATTGATTGAATGGTATATAAGTTTATATTTTCTTTGTCTCATTTTACCTGTGTTGTTTACTATTCATTGGTCAAACCAACACTTTCTTCTTCGTTTATTTTCTTTAAAATTAAACTATTTTTAAATTTGATCTAGTTTCTCTTTTCTTTTTCCTTAGTTGTTAATTCCCTAAAATGTATTTTTTTTTTGAAAAAAGATTAAACATATTTATTTGCATAATGCAGAGTATTCGATGCCTTGCCAAAATAGTGATCAGTCATATTTACATCTGCTTTCTAAATATGCTTTGCTTTCTTATTTGTGGGTGAAGAAAGGCTCATTTGATTGAGGTCAGAGATGGTATCTCCTCAGGCTAAAGATGGAAAGGCAATAAAGTATGAAGATTATGGATCAATTTTCTAAGGTCATAAAATGATGGTTGTCAAAATTTTACAACTATCACATGACACTATTTTTATGGTCCAAATAAAAAACAAAAAGTATTCCCATTAAAACAAGTATGAGCATCCTCAATAGTTGTAATTTTTGAGCTTTTTTAGGTGTGACTAGAAAAGAGAAGATGAGAGAATGAAAAAATAGCAAGTTTGACAAAAATAAAATAAAATAAAATAAAACAAAAGCTTTTATGCGCCTAGCGGTGCGTGGCGCGCAAAGTGCAGTCAACGCGCAAACAGACGGTGCCATTTTTCCACGCGGGCCCCACATGCTCAGTCTAAAAACTTCTCATCCTGCAAAGACGCAAAAGCTTCTCTCTCCTCTACATAAGCCTTCCTTCCTCAAAAATCACACCAAGAAGTTCTGCTGGGGATGTCCTTAGAGCATCTCCAATAGTGGACTTTGTCAAGTTTTTGGAACAATAAAAACTAATATTGAGGTTTTTGGGCTAATGGGAAGCTAGCTTGGTTTTTCATCAGATTTTTCTCCTGCAGAAACTTTTTTTCAGGAGGAAAAAAACTACAAAATTGTGCGCCCGCTAGGGCGATTCAGAGTGGTCGCTAACTGGTGGCCACTCGAAAGAAATCACTTTTTTTTTCCTTTTCTTTTTCTTTTTCTCCTTCTCTTTTTCCTAATTGGCACCTCAAAAATCACAAAAAAAAAAAAATTAAAACTATTGGATTCCCTTAAACAATTTTTTTTGTCTAATTACAAATTTCATCAATTGGTCAACTAGAACGTGGTAATACCACAAGGAATTAAGTTTAAACATACTTTACTAAATTAAAAATACAACGTGGCACCAGAAGATACTAAAATTTATTTTAATCAGACATTCCCAAATAAGAAAAGAATGATTCTATTAGAAAGGAATAGAAAACAAGAGGAATGTATGTTTCAATAAGAAATGAAGAGAAAATATTAGAGAAAAATATTCTAATTCTTTGTTATACATATATGAATAAAAAATAACTTTATAAGTGATTTATAATGAAAGCAACTCATCACTAACCAATTGGTATATTCTCCAACCATCTTTATTGTCATGCTTTAATTTGTGTGCTTTTGCAAAATAAACTATGAAGAAAAAAATAACATTAAGAAACCTCAATTATATTGTTATCGGGTTATAAATTTGGTCATTCTTTTAAATATGAAACTTTATTTATTAATTGAGCTATAAATATAGTCTTAACAATTAACTAAGACATCAAGCTCCATTTGTAATTAGAGATTTTGAGTAAAAAAATAGATTAAAATTACTAATATATCTTCATAAAACTCTATATACACACGGAACTTGAAGTTTTAGTTAAATGAATGACTGAATTTACAAGTATAATACATACACTACAATGCTAGATATGTATTTAACTGATTCTAAATTTATTATTGCTGCTGCTGTTGTTGTTGTTTATAGCGAGTCTAAATTTGTTCAGGTCATTAGAAATGAACATATTTACCTTGCAATGAAAATTAAGGTACACAATATTAATTATTATTATATATAAAGTTTAAAGTATTAAATATATCTGTAATTCTTTTATGACTCACTTTTATTAGATTTATCCGATTGTCATAAGTTGAGACCGTTAAAAGTCTCAGAGGAGTCCAACCCAAAATAATGGACGTTTTATAAGTGTGACCATGCAACCTAACTCTAGTATATAGTTATAATAAAGCTTAATTGAATTGAGATATCGTGTTCAAGCATTATTATCCAATTAAGCAATTAAATTCCTACACTTATTACACATTTATGTTGTAGCCACCAATAGTACGGTCCACAAAATTAAATTTCTAGATACTCACACATTTATGTTATTGCATGGACCATGGTCCACACAACGTTATTTCACGTACTATTTCTTTTTTCATGCGATCCGTTGCAATATACATTTTTATAACTTATAATGTACATTATTCTAACACATAATGTATATTATCTTACCCCAGAAGTTTCATTATTCTAACTCATAATATATATTATTCTGACACATAAAGTACATTATTCTAACATACATAATATGCATTATCTTAACCCAAAAGTTTCATTATTCTAAACACATAAGGTATATTATTCTGACACATAAAATACATTATTCTAACACATAATATACATTATCTTACACCAAAAGTTTCATTATTCTAACACATAATGTACATTATTCTAACTCATAAAATTCAGCGAACATTATTCTAACTCATAAAATTCAGCGACGTCGTTTTGGACCGTGGTTCACACAGCTGTCCACGTTCCACACAATAATTTGTCCCAAGTGTACACATTGTTTAACAAATGTGCAGAAATAGAGATTTAAGTAATCATTTTAAAATTTTGTTTTGAGTGGAGACGTGCGTATATTTTTAAAGAATATTTAGTATAAAAAATTAAAAATTCCTCCATATACTTGACATGCCAAATGTGCCTGCCTGCCCATGTGAGAGGACCTATATATAAACAATAATAAGCCATAGCTTCATTCCATACTAACAAGAAATTCAGAGAGCTTTGCTAGCTAAAGTTCATCATTAAAAAAAAAAAAAGATGAATTGCCTTAGTAGTTGGAAACCAGGGGGTGCCATGATTGGTGTTAACTTTTGTTTGGCTGTTGTAAATTTGCTTTTCAAGATGGTTCTTAACAGAGGAATGAACCAGTTGGTTTTGGCCACATATAGGCAAGCAATCTCTGCAATTTTCTTGGCCCCCATTGCTTGTTGCATGGAAAGGTATATATATATATATATATATATATATATATATATATATATATATATATATATATATATATGCATATGTTCATGCAGGCCTCTAATCTTTTTTATTAGTCAATTGAACCATCTTCTTATATTCCAATTAAACTGTTTTTAAGACTCAGCTTAGTCTTGAAACTGATGATTGGTACCTGATCTAACAAAAATGGTTTTAATTCCATTGTAGGAGAAGCTACAAAAAGCTGTCAGTTTTCACAGTCTGTGCTCTATTTTTTAGTGGACTCATGGGGTGAGTTACCTTCTACATACTTAGAACATCTGCAATATTAGATTTTAAGTGGTTTTTGCTTGCCTAAAAATTTGAACATAATTTTTCAACAAATGGGTGGAGGCCGAGATTTTTTGGTAATTTTTCATAACATAAGCACCTGGTTTTTGCCAGTCGCGTGGGACCCACAAAGATTCAAAATCTGCAAAGCTCTGTCCAATGTGTAGCAAAACTAGCGCCTAGCAGGGCACGTGCACTTCATGCTATGCATATTTTGTTTTTTTTTTTCAATTTTTTTTTTAGATTTTGTTTTTGTTTTTGTTTTTTGTTTTTTTTGTTTGTTTTGTTTTGTTTGTTTGTTTTTTTTTCCCCCTCCATGTTCTCTTTCTTAGTCATACTTGCAAAAATTCTTCAAAATCTATGCCTATTGGGAATGCTCTTAGGGCATCTAAAACAGACGTTTTAAGGTTTTTCTGTTTTGTTTTGTTTTATTTATTTTTTTTTGTTTTTTTTTTAAAATGTAATTGGAGGAGAGAAGAGGGAGAAAAGAGAAAAAAAAAATTGCAGTGAGAGTGGTTTTTTGTGGGCTCTATAGTGTTAAAGAAAAATAAAAGAAAAGAAAAATAATATCCTTGGTGCGCGTTCGGCGCACCAAGCGCACCTAGCCGGTGTGTGAATAACCCTCCCCTCCCCCTTTTCTTTTTCTTGACAACTTGAATAATCTTTCCTTTCCCCCCTCTTTTTCTCGCTCCTCTTTGTCCATGCATGCTGGTGAAAATTCTGATAAAAATCCCAACTTAATGGGAGTTGCTCTTATTATACTTGTTTTTGTTGTTGTTGTTGTTGTTATTATTATTATTTTTTGAAATACGCTTGTTGTTAAACCTTATGTTTAATGTGTGTTGTTGACCATGCATGTAGTGGTTGACCTATATATATTGTCCCAATGGATAAGCTCCAACTTTTAGACGTTTGGATGCGTTTATTTCAATTCTTCAATTTTTTTTTTTAAATTAGAGAATCTAAACAATTTTTTTCCTTTCTTGAAACGAAAAAAAAAAAAAAGAATTTCACCTTGTAATAAATACATTAAATTTCATTGAAAGTAAATTTATATGAAATATTTTTATATTTCCTTAGGTATTTTAATATTTGTAACAAAAAGGTTTAATTTGTTTTGACAGGGGGACACTAACGCTATATCTCTTCCTAATTGGGCTTAATTATACATCAACTTCATTCTCTTGTGCTTTCGTCAATATTGTGCCCATAAACACATTCTTGATGGCACTCCTATTCAGGTAAATGTTTCAAATTTATAAAGTAATATAGTACTTAAATACCAAAAGAAAAGTACAATTAGAAAAGAGTGAAAATCAAAAGAGTAGGATATATCTTTTAATTTGATTGAAATTGAAATGACGAGGGTATCTCTTTTGACGACCAAGAATTTGAAAAGAAATGTTTGTTCTCCTTTGGTTGACCAAGGATCAAAAGAGTTGAATAATATCTCTTCTAATTGACCAAAAGAGTGTCTGATATTGTCTAGTACTAGTTTTCCTAATCAAGTATATATGCATATTTTATGTATAGATAATTTAAATATTAAATTTAAATTTCTTTTTAAAAAAATATTAAATTTAAATTGATTTTGATTATTAGAGTAGTTGTAATAAAAGTCTCATAACTTCCTATATGACAGACGAACAACCATTAGATTAAATTCAAAGCCTTCAAATGCAAAGATTGAAGACATTTTAGATTAAATTTTGCCGGGTTAAAGAGAAAAGCGCACTCACAACCCTCCCCTCCCCCTTTAGATGGATAAAAGACCATGTGAAAAGTATAGGGGATTCAAATGTCAGTGGCCTAAACATTAGGGTCTAGGGATTCATGTAAAAAATGTTGCATAAAAGATAACGGTTTTGGATAAAACTGTTGTTTTTTAAACAAAAGATAATATTTTTGTAAAAAACTGTTGTCTTTGTGCATTTTTCTTGTAGTGAAAAATTAACCATTATTATTTTTTGCTTAATTTAATTATATTTCCAATTGTTTTTAAAATTGCTACTATACATTGAACTGAATATATACACTATGGGAAATTCTTGCAGGCAGGAGAGAATAAACATGAAGTGTAAGAGTGGGAAAGCTAAGATGTTAGGCACACTAATATGTCTCATTGGAACCATAGTCTTAATACTCTACAAAGGGAAACCATTGGCAAATAATATTAATGCCTCATCACAAGGAGTTGAAGCAAGCCACAACACAAAGAGTTGGGTTATTGGTTCATTATTTCTGTTTGCAGGAAGCTTGGCTTGGTCTTCTTGGTTCTTGATACAAGGTCGGGTCGGGTTGGATTATCCATATCAGTATTCCAGTACAACTATCATGTCCTTTTTTGGTGCCATTCAGTCTGCTGCCTTGTGCTTTATCATTGATAAAAACCCATCCATTTGGAAATTGAAAGGGAGTTTGGAAATTGGGACTATCATATACTCTGTAAGTATTAACAAGTTATGTTAAAATCCTTAACAAAATTTCGTTATGGTGCATTCAAATTTGATAGAGCTTATCTGCCAAAGGCCTTGTGGTCGAGCGGCATAGCTGTGACTTCTCAAATGAGAGGTCTCAGGTTTGGACCCCAGTGTTGTGGCACCCTAGTGTGTAAAAAACAGATACTACATTGTAATAGAGTCAATAATAAAGCTAAGAATACTAGCATGGTCATGTTCATTTTCTTGCAAGTGAATATTAATCATTAATCAATAATGATCAATGAACTTTCCTAAGAGAGATGTGTCGAGTTTTCATAAGATTTACAATTTTTCTTATAAGTAATTATTCAATCCCAATATTATGTTTTTCATCAAAATTATCACAGTTTTCCTTATAAGTATTACATTTTCTCTCATAAGTAATAATCAATCAATTTATACATGATTAGTATTACAGTTTTTCTCATAAGTAACTGTTCAATGCCTAAATATTATATTTTGATTTAAAAGTATTGCATTTTTCCTTATAAGTAACAAAAATTTATTTCTGATTAGTATTAGTATTATATTTCCATATTGATCTGGCCTGTTTCACTATCCTCCCATTACAAATATTTGATAAGGGAAGTATTTATATACTAATGGGGGACTGAATTGAGTATGCAATCTCCTAATTAGAACCATAAAATCAAATTTTTGACAATTGTGTATGTTAACTGATGAGTATATTTTGATTGGCATTATGATAGGGAATTGTGGGATCTAGCATATGTTATGCTGTGATGTCTTGGTGTGTGAAGCAAAAGGGACCTGTTTTCACCTCAATATTTGGTCCCTTCATTCAGATTTTTGCTACTGTGCTCGATGTCTCTATACTCCATGAACAAATTTACCTTGGAAGGTAATATATATAGCCAACACTCTTATACTGATGATATAAATAATTTAAAATGAAGTGAAGATTGTGATGTGCTCCGTCTCAACTATAGTTGCATTGCACATTTATGTTTATATATTATATTATATGTGTTAGGATCAAGCGCTTACTACCCACGCCAAATTAAAAGTTATAGTTAGTAGCAAAAGCGCAACTTATCTCTTTACTTATGACCGTCATCACATTGTTCTAGATAGGCTGGGTGTTGGACTTGGCCCTTGGGGACTTTACCGGCCTTTGCCTAACAATCCCCCAGCCACTGACATGGCCCCTTTTACCGGCTATGACGCCCAACAATTCCCCCCTCCCAGCACCTGGCTCTGATACCACTTGTTAAGATCAAACACTTTCCACTCACGCCAAAAACTATAGCTAGTAGCGAAGACACAACTTTAATTATCTCCTTATTTATAGACCACCATCACATTGTTTGAGACATGCTGGGTGTTGGACGTGGCCCTTAGGAGTTTTACCGACCTCAGCCCAACAATCCCCCAGACACCGGATACTAGACATGACCCCTTTTACTGGCCTTGCCCAACAATATGTTCAACACGCTCGCACATGCCCACACGTGTTCCATATATAATCTCTTTTTATCTGGTGATACAGAGATTCAAACCTTTGATCTTTGGCATGTGGTGGGCTCTAATACTAAATTGAAGCATGTGTTCTGTCTCAAATAAAAGTCTAAACTGATAGTTGAAAAGTAAACATTATTTATGTTATTATATGATCGACATATGGTTACGAAATTTTGTTGATTTTTTTTTTAATAAAATAAAAATATTGGAACAGCATTTTAGGATCCATTTTGATAATTGTGGGGCTATATGCTCTTCTTTGGGGTAAAAGCAAGGAAGCTGAAGTTTGCAAGACTGCACCAACACCAGACAAGGATGCACAAATTGTGTTACCTGTTACTAGGTAGTACTCCACCTCGTACCTAAGTGGTCACCAAAGGAAGAAATCAAGAATAATAAAAATAAATAAATAAATAGTTTCTATGTATATGTACTTTAATTTGTATGTAATAAATTGTATTATTACTTTATTTTATATCATAACAAAATATATTTTACATATATGACAGTTATATGTATGTCACGTACCATAGAAATTCTTAAATATAAATACAAACGTAACATTTTATGTAGTTATGTACTACTAGCTTAGGGAGATTCTTCTACCTTGTAAAATATAATGTTGGTAAAAATTTATTCAATATTTCATTATTTCCTTAACTTTGGTGAAAGGATTCTGGGATAAATTAGAGTACATTTTTACTTTTTAAATTTTTGTAAAATTTAAAGTTTTTTAGTTTGTACCTAATTACCTACATCTTTATGGGTCACACTTGTGCGAGACGTGTCAGGTTGAGTCAGATTAATATGCAAATGTAACACTTATACTAGCAAATGCAATACTAAATCAGAAATAAAAATGTTTATTACTTATGGAAAAATGTAATACTTAGAAAAAATGTAATATTTTTACATTTTGATGTAAAAGTATTACTTTTTTTTTTCATCAAAATATTATATTTTCCCTTATAATATATATTGACTTATGAACATGCATTAGTGGCTTAATCAATTTGCAGTAATGATTTCCATTGAATAATTATTTGAAATTGGCATATGATTATTCAACCACTTTCTTTAATGAATATATGCAACCACTCTCTCCATTTGTTTTAAAGAGTTTAGTGAATGGCATTGTCTTTCCTTTGTTGTCAATGGTGTAATAGTATACAGTTAAGCCCATACTGTTTCCTCTCATCATTTGCAAATTGAATAAGCTTAGCTCCCTAAAGATGAGGCCCACTTTGGTGCCATTTCAATTTTCTTTTAGTGGCAAATTAGGGGACTTCTAAGACCCCTAGCTACCAGATACAATTAGCACATCATCTTATCTTGTTGAAATGTGCAATTACAGATCAGATCGCATAGACAACTCAATTAGTACTCAAGTGAGAAATTGTGAGCAATGACACATGATCGAGATTTAGTGGCCGTAGTGTGAGAGTTACACCTAATGTGGTGGACATTAAAAATTATTGGTCTTCTCACCTAAGAAATCGTTGAATTACTGTTATTTACCCCTTTACCATCCGGTTGAGCTGGGGGTGTGGATCGGAAGCCTTTAGACAATGAGAAATTTTGCCTTTTGTGGACAAGATGCAATTGCAAGCTGTTGAATTACTTTGGTGCATGTCATTTCCTTTCTTTTAGTGGCAACTTAGGGGACTTCTAAGACCCCTAGCTACCACATACAATTAGCACATCATTTCATCTTGTTGGAATGTGCGATTACAAACCGCGCAAACAACTCAAATGGTACTCAAGTGGTAAATTGTGAGTAATGAAACATGATCGAGATTTAATTTTCGTAGTGTAAGAGTTACGCCTAATGTGGTGGAAATTAATTAGGTATTATTGGTCTTCTAACCTAAAAAGTCGCTGAATTACTGTTATTTACTCTACCATTTGGTTGGGCTGGGTGTAGATCGATCGGAAGCCTTTAAACAACGAGAGATTTTACCTTTTGTGGGCAAGATACAATTACAAGCTGTTGCATCACTTTGGTGCATGTCATTTCCTTTCTTTTAATGGCAACTTAGGGGACTTCTAAGACCCCTAGCTACCACATACAATTAGCACATCATTTCATCTTGTTGGAAGGTGCGATTACTTAAATGGTATTCAAGTGGTAAATTATTAGCTATGGCACATGATCGAGATTTAGTAGCCGCAGCATGAGAGTTACACCTAATGTGGTAGACATGAGTTATTATTGGTCTTCTCACCTAAGAAGCCAATGAATTACTGTGATTTACCCATCTACCATCTGGTTGAGCTGGATCGGAGTGTGAAAACCTTAAGACAATGAAAGATTTTGCTTTTTGTGGGCAAGATGCAGTTACAAGCTTTTGAATCACTTGGTGCCATTATTTCCTTTCTTTTAGTGGCAACTTAGGGGACTTCTAAAAACCCCTACCTACCAGCTGATACAATTAGCACTTCATCTTGTTGGAAGGTGTGATTACAAGAAACATATACCTAAGGTTGTAAGGTATAGGTAACTCGTTTCCTCTTTAGTAAAATGATTCAGATTTATAGTACATATAAATATAATGGAGTGGACTAGTTGTCGGCCTTAACTTCATGTCTAAATGTCTAATCCTCTTTTTGAATATCTCTAGATCTATCAGACGTGATACAATCCTTACAATGGTTAATCTTAGCCCCAGCCTAGATATACTTTGATTGTGCTTAATGCCTTTGCTAGCTAGGCTGACTAGGATCATATGAAAACGAGACTTCCTTGTAAAAAAAAATGTGGAATTAATTATCTTGTGTGTTTTAGTATCTGTTAATAGCTACTTTCTCAACCTCAAGCACAAAGAGTCAACAATTGCCTCCACTGAAGTTCAAACTCACAAAGTCTTTGGCAATTATCTTGAATGCATAGTTAAATATCATTGATGCACTATCAAACTTTGCTCATATACATCTAAAGTTTTAATATTTACAAAAATGTCATTTTGAATTTTCTCTTTTCCCTTATTTTTTAACCATCAGATAATGCCAAATGAACGGATGAGAGATTTCACTTTTTTTTTTTTTTTAATGGGAAGCTTCGTTCTTACTTGGCCTTGCCCTTACATATATAGAGGGATATTTAAATGAGAACATGGTTCTCTGTGATGACTGATTGCAGCCATTCATCGGGGTTCACCAATTATTGATGGTCTAAAAAAAATGGGGTTAATTTTATATTTAATTAAAACTTTCAAATTTACAATATAATATTTATAAAACTTACCTTGCCCCTTTTTCCCTTATTTTTTAGCAACCCTCTACAATTAATTTACCTAAATGAAAAACGTAATGGTATTTTTGTACAGAAAAATGCTAAGCGCTCTTGTAATTGTCACTCACAAACAGACAAATAGAGTGACATTATATATATCACATCACAAATATATATATAATATAACTACTCAAACATGCAACCACATATTGTTTGTGAGTGAAATAACATCATTTTGTGGTAAAACATACATCCTTCACTTCAAGGAAAACTCGCATTACTTTGGGGAAATCCTATTAAAACGTGTAAAAGTTTAAATGTAAAGTATGGTGATACTTTTGTAAATGTGTAGATGTTTATATCCATTTAGTTTTGGATAAAACATTATCATATTTGGAGTTTACTCCCTTTATATAAGTTGTTTTAGACTAAATCCACATGTTCCAAAAATGCATCATTTTAGTCTAAACATTTATGTATAGTTTTAGTCTAAATACACAAAGATAAATTTAATTTAGAAGTCTAAACACGCATTGCTCGATAAATACATAGAAATGTCATCACTGTTGTGAAACTGGATGTATCCTCACATGAACAATGTATAGTTGACAATCGACAATGTTCTCATTTCTCACATAAGACACTAAAGATCGAAAAGCAAAAAATTATGAATATATTATGAATCAATTTTTTGAACTTATAAAATGGTTATAGAGAAAAGTTTACAACATTGTATGACATTATTTTTACAATCTAAAAAACATATTATCGTTAATAAAATTATTAGTGTAAGCATACTTTAATTATTATTTAATTGAAAATATAACTTGACATTGAAAGATACTAAAAAAAACTATTTAGAACGTTATTTTAATATAATTAGGCATTCCCAAAGAAAAAAGAGGAATGATTCAATTAGATAGGAATAGAAAAGAAAACAAATGTTTCAATTAGAAAGGAATGAAGAGAAAATATTAGTAAAAAAATATTCTAATTCTTTGTAGGATATGATATTAAAATGAAGAAAACTTTTAAGTGATTTAGACTGAAAGCAAAGCATCCCTAACCAATTGGGTATATATTATGCATTCCATATTTATTATAATGCTTTGGCCTGTTTGACATGATATGATCTCACATCGACTCTACAAGAAATTATGCAGTGGTATGTAATTCTAAGAGATTTTCTCTCACCGATTAGATTAATCTTTTGAGATGGGTTTTTTTTGAGCGACGAGGGAAACCTGCAATCATTACTCGAAGGTGTGTATTGAATAAACCCCATCTTGTAACCTTAGCAGACAAAAGTCTACAAGGAAGTAAACCAACCTAGGTTGCCTATAGTTGACCAGCTGAAACCAAGAAAACCAAGAAAATTGAATTTTTAACCTTGTGATTACTAAGTCAATAATTATCTGACCAACTTGGCTGAGGTTGCTCCTTTCGAAATGGGTTCTTCCCTTGTGAAGAAAGGCCAGGTTGGAGTACTTTCTAACCCTCGAGAGTAAGAGCCATCATCTTGACAAGGACAACTTTATTTCACATGTTGATGTAACTTTCCCAAGTGTGATAACCTATATATAAACACAAGGCATATAAAGCTTCAATCCATACTAAGAACTTCAAGAGCTAGCACAGCTGAAGTTCATCAATAAAGATGATGAAATGTCTTAATACTTGGAAGCCAGGTGCAGCCATGATTGCTGTTAGCTTTGCTTTCGCTGTTGCAAACACTCTGTTCAAGATGGTTCTTAACAGAGGAGTGAATCAGTTGGTTTTAACCACATATAGGCAATCAATCTCTGCAATCTTCTTAGCCCCCATTGCCTGCTGTATGGAAAGGTATATATGCATCTATCTATCCAGGCCTCTTTTATTAGTCCATCTTCCAAACTAATTTTAAGGTTGTTAATAGTCTTAGAACTGATTGGATCCTGTCTCTCACTCTAACAAAAATGTTTCCATTCTAGGAAAAGCTACAAAAAGTTGACAGCTTTCACATTATGTGCTCTATTTTTCAGTGGATTGATTGGGTGAGTTACCTTAGCTTCTACATGCTTATATATAATGCTTATTGAATGCCTATTGCAGCTAAACCTAATGATTAATATTGACGAGTTAATGTCATATGAGATCCTTTGAGTATAGTGATTTTGTCACTTTAATCCTAAACTTTCAAATTGACTACCCGTGGTCCTTCAACTTTCAAATTGTTACCATCCGTGGTCTAAGTTAACTACCAATGGTCCTTTCAGGAGGACCGCTGCTGGTTAAATTTTGAAAGTTGAATGACCATGGATGATTAACTTGGATCACGGATGGTAACAATTTGAAAGTCGAAGGACCACAGTTGATCAATTTGAAAGTTTAGGACTAAACGTGACAAAACTACCATACTCGGAGGACTTCAGATGGTAAGTACAGTCATATATATTAATTTTTGTTATATTAGGTACTATCAACAATGATGCCAATAGTATCCTATATTACCATGTACAGATCTGATATTATTAGCATCCTTGTTGATCAACAACATAGAAAATCTCATTGAATTGATTAATATGTATGATTGCTTGTCCAAATGGGTGAGCTCTAAAGCTTTGATGTTTGAATTAAGAAATTTTCTATGAAATATTTTTGAAAGTTTATAGTTAGAATATTAAGTGCCATTTTCTTTAGGGTATTGTAATGTTTGTAACAAAAAAGGTTTGTTTTCACAGTGGGGCACTAACCCTTAATCTCTTCCTAATTGGGCTTAAGTATACATCAACTTCATTTGCTTGTGCTTTCCTCAATGTTGTGCCCATAAACACATTCTTGATGGCACTCCTATTCCGGTAAGTGCTACTTTCCATTGAGTTTTTATAGCATATCATAGAAATATAATCCTATGTAAAGTTATCTCTCAAGACATTTGAGTTCTTAGTACTTCTAAAATTAGGCCCTGTTTGGTAAATGATTGTTAGCTTATAGCTGTTAGCTGTTTGGGCTAGAGGGTATAACTAATTGATAACATTAGGGGATTGTACGTAGAAAGGTATTTGGTAAATTAGCTGTTAGCTGATACCTGTTCGGTATAGTTTATTTTCTCAAAAAGCTAGTTGAAAAAGTTGCATTGAGCAGCTTTTTGAATGTTAACATTTTGGAGTTACAAAAAACTGATTAACCAAGCACTTATATTAATTTTTTAACCAAGTCAAACGACTAATAGTGGTTTGAATAAAAAAAAAAATTGACAGATAAGCTAATTATTTTACCAAACACGATCTATACTGGACTGATGGGAATTTCTTGCAGGCAAGAGAGAATAAACATGAAATGCAAGAGTGGGAAAGCTAAGGTCTTAGGAACACTAATATGTCTCATTGGAACCATAGTACTAACACTCTACAAAGGGAAGCCATTGACAAACAATGCCTCATCATCACAAGGAGTTGAAGCACACCATAACACCAAAAGTTGGGTTATAGGTTCATTATTTCTCTTTGCTGGAAGCTTGTCATGGTCTTCTTGGTTCATCATTCAGGGTCGGGTCGGGTTGGATTATCCATATCAGTATTCCAGCACATCTATCATGTCCTCCTTTGGTGCCATTCAATCAGCTATCTTTTGCTTTATCATTGATAGAAACAATTCCATTTGGAGATTGAAAGGGAGTTTGGAAATTTGGACTATTATATTCTCTGTGAGTATCAAGTGATGATATTATTATATCCTTAACTAAATTTGGTTATGGTGCACTTAAATTTGATGGATCTCAATAGAGATTGTCTTGATTTGGCACAAATTATACTATGTTCATAGGCTTATGTTGAAAGAACACTAAATTTTCTAAGGTGTTGATAAGCACAATAGATCGAGATTTTGTCTTTGATGTGGCTTATGTTGAAATGAACACAATAACTTTTTAAGGTGCTATTAGCCATGTTAAATTATATTAGGTATAGTATAACCACCCATGGTAAGTTTGGAGTGTACCGGGTACTATGGGAACAAACTGTTAACAATATACCAATACACTTCAAATAACATATAGTATTTTAGCCTGCACGAGTAGCTCGGTTAGTTTTTGAGTGACAAATTATGGGCAAGAACGCAAGATCAAGCCCTGACAGCTGTAGTGACTTGTGAAGTTACGTTACACCAAATGTGGTGGGCTCCTTGTGACACCAGACAGTTATATTTACTACCTCCACAAATCCGGCTAGTAGGGCTCCGGAGCTAGGGATTTGAGCTTTTTATGGACAAACATATAGGATTCTACCTCTTAAAAGTTGATATAGTGTCAATCAACATCGTTGAAATTCCATACAATTATGGCTTGTGTATATGATGATCATGTTCATTTTATTTATTGCAAATAAACATCAATCAAATAATGAGCATTGTTTTGACCAGCATTTGTGGTGTTGTGTTCACAGGGAATTGTGGGGTCCAGCATATGTTATGTTGTGATGTCTTGGTGTGTGAAGCAAAAAGGACCTGTTTTCACCTCAGCATTTAGTCCCTTCATTCAGATTTTTGCTATTGTGCTTAATGTCTCTATACTCCATGAACAAATTCACCTTGGAAGGTAATTAATTTGATAACCAACAAATTCACTGTTTCATAAATGTTCAAAATATGCTTTTTTTAATGAAAATTTTAACTTATGAATATATGGAATTGGAACAGCATTTTAGGATCCATTTTGGTAATTGTTGGGCTATATACTCTTCTTTGGGGTAAAAGCAAAGAAGCTGAAGTTTGCAAGACTGCACCAACACCAAACAAGGATGCACAAACTGTGTTACCTGTTACTAATACTCCATCTCGCACCTAAATGGTCACAAAAAGAAAAAAAAAAAAGAAGAAGAAAGAAATAATAAATAGATAGTTTCAAATATGTACTTTGTATGATACTCGATATTTTTGTATCGTCTAAAAGACTTATAAGAATAAATGCAGGTCAGTACTTTGGTTTTTCGATCAGTTTTGTCATCGTTGCTTGACCACCACGAACCCTTGTTGATTGCGGTTGATAGTGGTCGAACGCCTTCTTCAGTCGAAGAACGCAACCATTGCCTTCCTTTGATCTAAAAAGATTTGAAGAAGGCTGTGATGAACATGACAGTGACCGAAACAGAGAAATATTTCACTGATCATGAAAGATCAGTCAAATTAACTAAAATATTACACACACACACACATATATATATATATATATATATATACATATATATATATATATATATATATATATATATATATATATATATATATTTCCCTCTAATAGAACTCCATCATGGAGTAATAACGTGTATCTAATATGACTCATCATCATAACTTTATGAATCATATGATTTATATCCCATATACTAATGGATCTGTTTTGAGTAAGAACATGCATTTAATATATTACTTTTTAAAAAAAGAATGAGAAAATTGTAATTTATGCCCCTCCATAATATGTCAATTATCAATGTCACTCCTGAATTATTAGTGGTGTAAATATTGCCTCTCAATTTTGCAAAAAACGGTACACATATTGCCCCTCCCGTGGTGTAAATATTGCACATCCTTCGTTACGGGAGGGGCAATATATGTACCGTTTTTGAAAATTGATGGACAATATTTACATTACTAATAATTCAGGGGTGACATTGATAATTGGCATATTATAGAGGGATAAAAATTACAATTTTCCGAAAAAAGAATAGTGCATTTAATTATACTTAAAATTTTATGAACTTAAAGAAATTTTACAATTTGATAAATGAAATATTTACAAGTGCATTTAATTGGTTTAGAACAAATTTGATTTGCAAGAGTGCACGTAGTGCCTTTGGTAATAAATAATGCGTATAGTAGCTTTAGGAGAACTTTAATGTAATGAGTTTTGTCCTTTTCACTTCCCAATAAAAGATATATACAGCAATATGGCTTTGTCGGCCATCACTTTTTGTATTGATGTTAAATTAATAAGTTCAAAAATTCACAAAAGTGAATTTTGAAGACTTTTAATTTGAACTCGATACACTATATTGCAAAAGTATGATTCTAATTTCGTCCAACTATATACTATATTACATGAATCCCTTTTTCATGATATACTATACATTTAAATTATTAGTAGGTACTATAAAAACAATAAAAATTAGGTCATGATAAAAGTAATAAAACAATGGGAAAATGGTCAAATAGACTCTTAAACTTTTAAAAGGTGCAATTAGACCCTCAACCATGTCAAATTCAGACAATGAAGTCCAAAAAAGGTAAATGAACTATTATTATCAGTCCGGCGACCGGCAACGACTTCCGGCATCCAGCGATGACTTCCGGCGGTCGTCGCCGGTTAATTGCCATCTCTAGCGGAAGGCGACCAAATCTAGTCGCCGGTGACGTTTCCGAAATTTTTTTTACTGGTAAATTCGATTTATTTGACCAAAAATGATATGTTTCAAGGTCTAATTGCACCTTTTAAAAGTTTAAGAACCTAATTGACTTTTGGCGTAAAGTTTAGGGGTCTATTTGACCTTTTTCCCTAAAACAGTCACATTAAGAATAAACCTCTATAATATAATATGGACATCTGAACTATGATCCTCGGAAACAAAAATTAGGTCATTACAGGCAACCCCAACCATGACCAGGTACAAGTTCCACTCGTACCAGGAAAAAAAAATTAGGTCATGATAAAAGTAATAAAAATTAATTCTTTGTGTCGCTTTTCTTGTCACCTTTTTCTTTCTTTACTCCCTTTTAAATGTTAGGTTCATCGTGCAGCCATGCATGCAGGTTAACGTAGTTTAAAACCATGAGTGGGCATTGCTATTGGCAAGAGAAAGCTTCAATTATTCAAAGGTGGTAGGCTAGTTTCCACTGATGAAATAATCTTCAAATTTTCCAATTCTTTCTTTCTCTAATGATATGCATGCATGCACCCACTTTCTCCTTTTGGTTTAGTTGAAGAGTTTAATTAGTGGATGTCTTTTTCTTTTGTTATCAATGGAGGAATAGTATACAGTTAAGTCCATACTTTAAGTAGTTCTCCCCCTCACATTTGCAAATTGAATAATTGGTTAAGCTAGCTTAGCTTCCAAAAGATGAAACCTACTTTGATGTCGTTTGCTTTCTTTTAGAGGTAATGTAGAGGACTTTTAGACACCTCTACTAGTTGCAACTTTATCTTGTTAGAAGGTGCGATTACATGAAATATAAAACCTAATCGGTAGTCATCTCTTGTCTCATTGAGTGTGTGTGTGTGTATATATATATATATATATATATATATATATATATATATATATCAATCAACACTTGCCCGCATGGGCAGCTCAATTGATTACAGAGATGAAATTTAGAAAAAAGAAATCAGAGATTGAGTCTCACATAAGACAAAAAAAATCGATGGCCATGGTTGTCTTTTTTGGACCGTCACAATTGCCCGTGAAAGGAGACAACAAAAAATCAAAATTTTAAAAATAAAAAATAACAAACAAAATTTAAAAAATTAAAAGAAAAAGACATGTGTAAGCCATTGACCATTAACCTATTAAACATGTTAAATTAGAACTCAATTGAACATTTTTTTGCTAGCTTAGGACTTTTAAATGGAAATATTTTTTCCACTTAAGCCCGGGCTTAATTATTGTATTATGCGGTCGATTTAAGGGGCCGATTAGGCCATTTTTCCACATATATATGGCATTTCTATTTTCTGAATGTTTATTTCATTCTTGCTCTATTTCATTTCTAATAAATTGAAAATTCTATTTAAAAAAAAAAAATTGGTAAACTAAACACGATGTAAGAGAAAAGAAACTAGACATTGTTTTATAATAGAAGGAATATAAGTGGCCTTTCCTTATAAGAGAAAAAGGCCCAAACTCAACAAAAATGGGTTTGGACCTTGATGGACATATGAAGTTGGGTTATAGACATTCTAAACGACTTTGTCTGTTTAATTTGTCATCGAACTTGCTTCTCAAACATAATGTCACTTTATTTTAACAATTGTTATACCAAAGATTAGGGTCCACCTTATATTATAGACTGATCAAAAAATTATATGTTTACAGTTAATATATTGTGTGCATTTAATTAATAAATTATGTGCCAGTAAATAAATTGAAGATATATAATTTGTTAACTACAAGCACATAATATGTTAACTGCAAAAACACATAATATGTTGTTAACATATTATGTGTCTTCAATTTATTTACGGACACAATCTAACTACAGACAAAATCTAAATATCATTTTGGACTATGATCTATCAGTCGTTATATCGTGGACCATTGTCCGCAATGCATTGTGGACCATGGGTCATGGCTGATACTGCAGTTGTGTTAAAAGGGAACTGCAGTTGTGCGGAACGTAACAAAGGCCGTTTCATCCGTCTGGAACTGCAGTTGTGTTGAACTGATACTGCAGTTGCGTTGAATGGATGAACGGTCTCTGTTCCGCGCAACTGCAGTTTCCTTTCAACACAACTGCAGTATCGATCAGTTCAACACAACTGCAGTATCAGCCATGACCATGGTCCACAATATAATTTGCGACGATCTATAATACAAGTGGACCCTAGGTTTTTTTTCCCATGCGATATAGTATACGGGTAATTTATTTGGCCAATGCTATACAATATATGGGTAATTTTCTAAATGTGCCATTATGTTTTTTTTTCTTTTAAATTATAAATATGATGTTTGTAACTCTAGATATTTTATCATCACAATTAATAAAAGATCTCATTTGCTCATGTGAATGTAAGCTCTCGACCGAACCACGTAAACTCTTCTTCTTCATTTTCATATTTCTGTTCTTGATCTCTTGATCCTGTTTTTTTTTTTTTTTTTTTAAATAACTTTGATACTTTAGGTACAATAATAGTAATAAATTATAAATTGTGATGTCATTAGGTCCAATTTTTTGTGTAGATATTTACAATTGAGAGTATGACTTCCAAGATTTTATAAGTACAATAAATTAACTAATAAATAAATTTGTGTAAAAAGTTTGAATTTAAGTTCTTTGTTTAGATATATAAGGAGTTTGTATGTCAACTTGAGTAGACTAAAGGTTCTATATGTCAATTAGGTCACATGATTTAATTAGTTAAATTATTAGAATTTCACTATTAGATTGCAATTTAAGGGACCAAGTTAAAGGTGGTAGACTCTACAATTAGGTTATGAAAATGGGATAGGGTAGATTTGTTTTTCCTACGGTTGATGGTAAAGATAGATATTCAATAATTCTTAAACGATCAAAAGTAATCCTTTTAGAATATCATAATGATAAAAAGGAGATCAAAAGTAGACAAATATCATTAAGGGACCAAGTATTTGACATACGGATTATATTGTATGGGTGCGTTTTAGTCTACTTAAAATCAATTACATAGATTCTATTTCTATGATTATTAAAAAACAAATGGAATATGTGCCGTTACATATGTATTTACAAAAACTTGACACATTTTGAACTAGGTGATGCTACATCCCATCTTAATATTCACCCCTTTTTGTGGCACTAACTAATTGTGTGTGTGTGTGTTTTTTTTTATTTTTGTATTTGATTAATAGTGATTTCCTTTTAAACACATCCACTAATTTATGAACAACCAATCAATAAATGACTTTTATTATCACTCCAAGAAGTGAACATTAATAAGAACATTTTAGAGGAAAAATAACACTTTTCTTGAACTAAAGTCTATGCGCTATGAGCAACCACATTGATTGTGATTTCTTTTATCTTTTTTTTTTTAATGTTTTTTTTTTTTGGGTTTTTGTCAATTTTGTCAGCTTTGGAAGGGATTGGGAGAGAAAAAAAATAAATAAATAAAACAAAATAAAATAGAATTTTAAGGTGGCTGCTGGTTGGTGGCTACTCTGATGTGTATTGTCGTGTTTATTATTATTTTTAAAATCCTAGCAAAAGTGGACAAAAAGTTTAACTTAAACTTAAAAACTCACCACTCTCTTCTACCTCACCAAATTTTGCAAAAAACCTTTCCAAAAATTCAAAAAAAAAAAAAAAAAAAAAAAAAAAAAAAAACACCAATGGTGATACTCTAACAGTTTGATTTATTCTTTTCAAAAAAAAAAAAAAAAACAGTTTGATTTATTTTGATTTGCAGGCATTTGTTGTTTTCATATCTAATTTCAGCAACTCCAATGCCTTTAGGATTAAAGATTAGACATATTGTTCTTCTCTCTCTTCTATATATGGGAAGGATCTCAACTCCTAAAAAGATGGACATATGACCACGTTTTATTCTTTCTTTCTAGTAAAATGGGTCTAAAAGAGGGTTTAGGTTACAAAAAGATAGGTTTAGTTTTTAAACATAATATCTTTTGGCATAAAAGTAATAGCTTTTACTAGCTTTAAAAATTTTACTTCAAAATATTACATTTTAATTAAAATGTGATAAGTTTTATGTGCTTATGAAGCCCGGGATATGAGGGTCGTAGAGGGGTCTAATAAAGAGTTGTTTTTTTGTTTTTTTTTTTTTTTTTTGAGTACTGGTTCAAGTTAAGTTAGACCTTGCAAAAAAGAAAAACAGAAGACATTAGGACTCAAACTTTTGAACTACAAGATTAGCTACCAAGATAGTAAGTCATAACGAAGCCCCGTAATTGATATTACAGTTCACCTCAAAAGATACTACCTCACATTTATTTTTATATTATTATCAAATGAAACTGTAATTATATCGAAATGTAATTGTAGTCGTGTTGGAATGTAATTGCAGTGTATATAAACTGATACTGAATAACAGTTTCACATTTTTAGGTGTATAATGTCCATTGAAACTGTAGTAGTTATATCAAAATGATATTGTAGTTGTGTTGAAAGGAAACTGCACTATATTATAAAAGAAACTGTAATTGTATTAAAATGAACTGTAGTATATTATAAAAGAAACTGTAGTTGGTAACACTTGAGTCTTGACGATGACAAGTAGATGGACTAGGTTGATTGATGAATGACAACCACTCATTTTTAGTGAAGGGACACTTTAAAATGGTGTCATTACCCCCTTCTAACATCACCATCATATACACTTTAGAGAATTATGTTAATTAGCCTCTAAAAGTGCCATGGTCACTCTTAAACCAAGCATCAATAGAACAAATTAAAATGTTATCAATCATTCCTTTGCATGCAACACGTACCAACCATTTATAGTTGAATTGATAGATAGGGAAGTTACAATATAATTTAGATTATGAACTTGGAATTGAAGATACTTTAGGATAAATCTTATCCTAAAAACTAGTCAAGAAATCATTTCAATGTTCATAAGTGTAAACAAAACCCTTTCGCCAAGCACTTTGTGCTCAGATGACATTTCTATGACTCTTCTTGAGGGAAAGGATCACAAGTCTGAACTCTGATATTGGCGTATATATTGACTCATTGGATTGCAATAGATAGAGAAAGTATAGTATTTTGTAATAGAGTCAATAGTACTCAAAAGAAAGAAAAAAAACAAACAAAACAAAAAAAAAAAAAAAACAAACGAAACAAAACCCTTTCCTTTTAGGATATTAATCCCAACATGGCATTAATTTTTTCATTTTTTTTTAGATGTGGAGATCAATAAGATTTGGATATAGACTTATTTTTTAAAATAATAGTATAACTTAATTACAATTAAACTATGGCTCTGTTTGACAAACATAACTAAAATGCTACAGAGTAGTTGCAAGCTAAAAGCTAAAAAGCTAATAGTAAACCATTCTATGCATTAATATACAACAAAATGGTTGTATATACTCATAATATTTTATTTTCTTAAATTCTGAACCCTTTTCACACTTCAAGATGGACTCTATTTATAGAGCTGAGGAGCTAGGAAAATTTTGGGTGTGTTTGGTTCATAAGTTTACCACTAGAAATGAGAATCAAAATCATAATTAGTGTTTGACTTGACAATTTTTAAAAACACAATTATGGGATTTGACTACCTTTCAATTAAAAATCTCATTTCCTAATTATAAAAGGTATCATTCAATCTTATTGGTAATACGATTTTTAAGTTTGGTTAGGGCTTTAAGATTTTTGTTTTGATATTTTTTTTGTTCATATTAGTGCTTTGGATGTCATTATATTAGGATCCATTGCCTTGATTTTTTATTTTTGTATTTTTAAAACCTTTATTTCCATTATAGGGTCATACATAACCAAAACATCAATATTGGTAATCATTCCAATTCCACCATACTACCAAACATGCAAAATACTTTCAGTAAAACCCATACCATTACCAAGTATTTGATTCCCATTCGATTCCATATTTGAACCAAACACACCCTTTGGATGTTTGAAATATTCCCATTGGCACCTTCTAAGATGATAGGTGTCCAAAAGCTATCATCTCTTTCTTTTCCGCAACACGCCATTGACCTTTGGGTAAAAATCATTTCCTTTTTATGTGAAATGAATGTCTCTGATTGGTGTAATTTAGAAGATAACTTGTAGTCATGAGTCCTTGAAAAATGTGTCAACGATTCTTTATAGAAAAGGACAAAAAAATTCATTGTACTAGCTCTACTGAAATTACATGTACGTCTGGTGGTAGACCTAGGATATGCTACACAAAAGGTCTTTCGAGTCCTAACTTCAATGCTGCTGTTTATTCCAATCATATTCTGATGACAAAACATCTATCATAAGACCCTAACACATGAATTGATTGGTTTTTCGTTAACTTAAACTCTAAGGGAGTTAAGATCTCTCGGTTGGATTTGCTAAAGATGTGTACTTCTAGGGTCTATCGATCAAACGGACATGGCATGATCTATTGGAATCCCAAGTGAAAGATCTACTAGATAAAGTCTTTTGGTATAGATCTTTCAATTACATGGCCTAACAACGACTAAGTCCTAATTTTGGTCTATACAAAGATCAAACTAAGAAAGCTTTTACAAAGCAAATTTTTGGGGAATTTAAATTATTAAAAATACAATAGTTAACATCTTGACGTCATAAATATCTATACAAAAATCATTCGTAACACTATCCTTTACCGAACAGAGTTTATGACTTATTGATAGTTTAAAATAAACTAGCTAACTATAAACTCTAAGCTAGGATCAGTCAAATAGAACCTAAATCAGAAATCCTGCAACTAGCTTAATTTACCTTTCTCCCAATTTTTATTCCTCATTTGTATCCATTCAAATTTTATTTAGCAAATTAAATGTGCTATTAAAGATTGACATGTAATATTCATGTACGTAGAAATAGAATTGAATAAGCTAGTATTTATTTACATATTGCAGCATTTGATGCCTTTGTGCAATAAAGTTAGTGATTACTGATTAGTCATATTTACATCTGCTTTCTAAATATGCTTTGCATTCTTATTTGTGGATGCAGAAAAGCTTGTCTGTGGAAAAATCTTTTGATTAGGGTCAGAGTTGGTATCTACTGAAGGAAAAGATGGACAAACAATAAAGTTGGAAGATATTATGAATCAATTTTCTAAGGTTATAAAATAGTTTTTGTGAAAATTTTACAATGTCGTATATGATGCTATTTTTTTAGTCAAAAAAAGTGTTCTTATTAATATAGTAACTACAATTATTAACCTAAACTTTAATTTATTATAAAGTTATTTTAATTAGGCTTTCAATTCCCAAAATATGGATTGATTCAATTAGCTAGAAAGGAATATAGAGAAAACAACTGGAATGCTTTAATTAGAAAGGAACATAAAATATAATGCTCAGGTTCCGGTGCGAACAGTGCTTTTCGTACAGCCACTCACCGTTAGCTACGCATAAATACACTACAAAGTGTTTGGAAATGCACCATTAGGTGTGGTGCATCTTTTTAGTGTGTGGTGCATTTCCGAACACTGTGTGGTGCTTTTTTGCATACCTGATGGTAAATCCACACCAGCGGTACAGGAATCTGATCCTAAGAAAAATATTCTAATTTTGTGTAGGATATTATTAGAACAAAAAAAAAAAAAAGCAATTTAGAATGAAAGCAACAAATTACTAACCAATTGGTATATTACGCACTTGTGTGCTCATATCGACTTCGTAAGAAATTGTGTAATAATATTTAAACTTTAAGGGTTTTCTCACTTATATTAAGACTATTTTTTTTTTTTGTTTTTTGGATGAGCTCTTCCCTTCGGATTGAATACCTATCAGTATTGGTGCTCCCGTTGAGAGGTCAGTGTGTGGCAGAAAACGAAGGAAAACAAAAAAAGGAGGAAAACAAAGGGAAAAAGCCTGCTAGTGAATTGAGAGATCATATTCAAGCAATATCCAAGCAATTTCCTAGGAATGTCAAATGTGCCTTCCCAAGTGTGAGAAACTATATATTAATAGGAAGCCATAGCTTAGCTTAGCTTCATACTAATATAAGCAATTATTCAAGAGCTTTGCTAGCTGAGGTTCATCATATCAATAAAGAAGATGAATTCTTGCCTTAATAGTTGGAAGCCAGGTGTGGCCATGATTGGTGTTAACTTTGCTTTGGCTGTTGTAAACATTCTGTTCAAGATTGTTCTTAACAGAGGAGTGAAACAGTTGGTTTTAGCCACATATAGGCAATCAATCTCTGCAGTTTTCTTGGCCCCCATTGCTTGTTGCATGGAAAGGTATGCATATATATATGTTGGCCTCTGTTATTAGCTTCAAATTAATTAAGCTATTTTTCAGATTGTTCACTCATATCTCTATCTCACTCTGACAAAAAATGTTGTCACTTTCATTATAGGAAAAGCTACAAAAAGTTGACAACTTTCACATTATGTGCTCTATTTTTCAGTGGACTGATGGGGTTAGTTGCCTTTACATACTTACATATAATGCTTACTGAAGTTAAACCTAATGGCTAATGAGATTTTTACGGTTTTTACAATATTGGGTACAATCAGATATATTATTTTGGGCATTGTTCAGGTGAGTCTACCCCTTCTCATGAGTCCGTGTGGACAGATTTGGACATTGAATGCTTGAGATCAATGACTTAGATTTCGCCAACTGTGCAACTGTGCAACTATGCAAGTGAAGTGTACAGTCGCATGGTTGCACAATTGGCAAAATCTAAGCCATTGAACTCAAGCATTCAATGGCCTAGATCTGTCTACACGGACTCATAGGAAGGGGTGCACTCATTTGATCATGAGTCTATTATTGTTCATTATACTAAGTACTAAGACATTGTTGTAATTGATATCAAAGAAAATCCCAATCATTAAAAATATTCTCTTTAGGGTAGTTTAATGTTTGTAACAAAAAGGTTTGTTTTGACAGGGGGACACTAACTCTATATCTCTTCCTAATTGGGCTTGAGTATACATCAACTTCATTTGCTTGTGCTTTCATCAATATTGTGCCCATAAACACATTCTTGTTGGCACTCCTATTCAGGTAATTACTATATTCAGATATTATATAGGCTCTGTTTGGTAAAATAGTTAGCCTATTAGCCAATTTTGATTTGTTTGACTTAGTTAAACAACCAATATAAGTGTTTGGTTAATTAACTTTTTGTAACAGTTTATTGCTCCAAAAGGCTAAAATTCAAAAAACTACTTTGAGTAGCTTTTTCGAGTAGCTTTTTGAGAAAGTCATTTGCATATAATCAGCTATCAGCTAACAGCTAATTTACCAAACATCTTACTACAATCAGCCAATACTATCAACTAATCAAGTCCACTATCCCAATTAGCTAACAGATTATTACCAAACACCTCATAGTGATTTTAGTATTTAAAAAAATAGCAATTTTTTCTTTCTGCAATTGTTATTCATGATCTAAGCATCCAAGCTAAGGGAAATTCTTGCAGGCAGGAGAGAATAAACATGAAGTGCAAGAGTGGGAAAGCTAAGGTCTTAGGAACACTAATATGTCTCATTGGAGCCATAGTACTAACACTCTACAAAGGGAAGCCATTGATAAATGCCTCATCACAAGGACTTGAAGCAAACCATAACACAAAGAGTTGGGTTATTGGTTCATTATTTCTCTTTGCAGGAGCCTCAACATGGTCTTCTTGGTTCCTCATACAATCTTGGGTCGGGTCGGGCTATCCATATCAATATTCAAGTACATCTATCATGTCCTTCTTTGGTGCAATTCAGTCAACTGTTTTGTGCTTTATCATTGATGGAAACACATCCATTTGGAGATTGAAAGGGAGTTTGGAAATCTTGGCTGTCATATACGCTGTGAGTATCAAGAGATATATATATTGTTATCCTTAAGAAATTTTGGTTATGGTTCATCATTTAAATTAAATTTGATAGATTTTTAATTGAGATGTTGTAATGATGTGGCACAAATAATTATACTCCCTCCGTCCCTAATTGTGTGTCTCATTTACTTTTTGCACGGGTTTTAATGCAACATAACAAATGATACTAACTTTCCAATTTTGCCCTTCAAAAGTAGGTGTAATTTGTACAAAGTACAATTGTACTTGTCTCATTAATGGTCTAAAAAGTTGAAAAGTCAAAAGGGTAAATTGGGAAATGTAGAATGCTAGTTATGTTCAATTTTAGAAAGAGGACATTATTTTGGAACAAACTAAAAAGGAAAGTAAGACAGGTAAAATGGGACGGAAGGAGTACTATATATGTTCAATTGCTCATTGGCTTATGTTGAAAAGGATGTTTCAAAGTTGCCAATCAGTATCAGTGTTTTTTGTAGCATATACAACTATACATGGTATGCTTGACTGCTCCAAGTATATACTATGAGGATAAGTGCTGATTGTACCCATACAATAACAAAAATAACATAAATAATTGTACCGAATACAGAAAAGACACCGTTATTGATGAGCACCATAAAATTTCTTTTTAATTATAACTTTGAAGTTGTGTGTAGAAATGGTAAATGATGTATGCTCAATATGATGATCATGAATTCCAAGTGAACATGAATCAATGAAAATCACTTGCAATTTCAATGATCACTTATGAGTTATGACTATATACGATTAATATTTGATCAGAGTATACGAAACATCGGAAATAGAGTCTCTGGGATGTCCTAAGTAGAGATACAAATTTATGTCACTCAATTACAAAGTCGTTGTCAATTGTGTTAGCTGACGAATATATTTTGACTAACATTATGACAGGGAATTGTGGGGTCCAGCATATGTTATGTTGTGATGTCTTGGTGTGTGAAGCAAAAAGGGCCTGTTTTCACCTCAACATTTAGTCCCTTCATTCAGATTTTTGCTATTGTGCTTGATGTCTCTATACTCCATGAACAAATTCATCTTGGAAGGTAATTAATTTGATAACCAACAAATTCACTATTTCATAAATATTCAAAATATGCCCTTTATGAAAATTTTAACTCTTCTTATGAATATTTATTGAATTGGAACAGCATTTTAGGATCCATTTTGGTAATTGTTGGGCTATATGCTCTTCTTTGGGGTAAAAGCAAAGAAGCTGAAGTTTGCAAGACTGCACCAACACCAGACAAGGATGCACAAACAGTGTTACCTGTTACTAGTACTCCACCTCGTACCTAAGTGGTCACCAAAGGGAAGAAACCGAGAATAATAAGAATAAATAAATAGTTTCTATGTAGGTGTACTTTGTGCTTGATAAAATTGTTTTTTACCCTATTTCATATATATCCTTTGTAAAATAGATTTTATAATTTCATTACGGATCAGATACTGTTATGTATGTCGCGTACCATAGAAATTCTTAAATATAAATAGCAAAACATTGCTACTAGCTCTGGGAAATATAATGTTGATCATAAATTACTCAGTATTTTCTTGGCTCCTTCATAGTGTTCAATTTACCCCTTTATCTAAAATAGAATGTAATCAGGCACATTAACTTTCTAAAATTATTGAATTAGCTTTTTTCCCCGTTGCCGGTCTAAATTGGTGACATGGAATTTAATAAAGAAATTTGGGGTGACATGAAAAATTTTGTTGTCATCGATCTGGAGGCATTTTCTAATCAAATCAACATAGGTATACGAAGACGAATAAAATTGGTTGATTAGGAACCAATAAAGTATAGACCTTTTGGAAATTATTGAGGAATAATCCACGGGAGATCAGAGAGTTCAAGTTCAGAGAGAGACAGGGGAAGGTGGGATTGGGATAGAAAGTGGATTTTCTTCAAAAAATTTCACTGTTTGGTAGGCGTGAGGCGAAACGCCCTCTGCGCCGTTTATCGCAGCGTCCCTAGAGCGGTGGAGTACGAGGGCGTGAGATCAGGGTTCGAATTGGACGTGAGGAGAGGTTCTGTCTATGGAGTCTTCACATCCTCCACCAACGTCGGTGGCTAAAACGCCGTCGTCATCTTCTTTTTCGTCATCGTCAATTTGAGGCACATGGTGCTCCACCTCACCACTGTTCTCACGTAATGCTAAGCTTACCTTCTATCTCATCTTCAGGAGATATGATTTAGGAATAATCCAACTCTTTTGCCGGTCAATGTCGTCAACTCTCTTGCAAGTGGTCTATGTCTGAGAAGTTAGGATTTAGAGATTGTTGGTTGCGAAGCTCCATCGATTAGGTTAGGGATTTGAGATAATGTGGATTTTGATTTGTATTTGGGAAAATATTGGGGATTTAACTTATGGAGATTTTGGGGATATCCACCTATTATGAAATAACAAGATATAAATTAATTTACCATGCCGCATCATCTTAACCGGATAATCGGCTACCAAGTCATCACAACAGGAGGAAAACTTGGAAAAAAAAGGAAGGTAATTCAACAATTTTAGGAAGTTAATGTGGGTGATTACATAGTCCAAATCAAGTCTAAACATTATATAACAAAATAGCAATCTAAAGTTCAAATACAGTACTAAGTACTAAATACCAAACATCAAGTTGGCTTTTTTTGTCCTACCAACTTTGTTTACTTGGAATGTTTTATTGACAAGACGAAGAATCATCCATTTGTATAGTTAATATTTGGAGAACAAGTGTTAAATAATGTATAGTGAAATTTTTGGACACAATGCGTCATTACTTGGCAAAATAATATTCTAGTGCTTCCAAGCACTAGAAATCAAAATTAGAATGATGTTAAAAGCACATTAATTTCATAAAAATATGAAAGTAAGGAAAATATTGGATATTGTAAGAATAACTCAAATTAGATAATTGTGAGGCAAAGAACAATTGCTGCAAACATCAAAACTGTAAAGTAGAAAACAAGTCATAAAAAAATCAAATAAAAAATTTAAGAGTGATGCCCGTGAGCATATGAGATGAACGGCGGAACATGAAGCAAGGGACTTGAATTTACTTCATTATTATTATTATTATTATTATTATTATTATTATTATTATTATTATTATTATTATTATTATTATTTTAAAAATAAAAGAAAAAATCAAACCGTATTTGGTTCAGTTCAGTTTTTTTTTATTGAATCATTCGATTTGGTTCGATTTTTTACTGGAACTACTGAATTTACAAGAATCTATTATCGTTCAATTGTTCGGTAAATTACTGAACCGAACTAGTTCTGTTGTCGAATCCAATGGTTTGGTTCGAGAAAACCGAACCAAGTTATCCACCCCTAAGATCTAACATCATTCGAATGGAATGAGTTTTGTCCTTTGCGCTTCCTAAGAAAAGATATACTGAGCAAATGGGCTTGTCGGCCATTGCTTGCTAACGACGGATATTGACTTAGTCTCCGTCAACCCATTCACAACCTCTCCTTTTTGTCTTTGACATTTTCATTTTTTTTTTAATATTGCATTCAAATTGATGATATGTGTTAAAATTTTATTTCAAAAATTACAAATTTCATGCTAAAGCTTAGAGTAATTGTTGTGTGCTCGTATTTTGTCCTTAAATTTTTAGCGAGATTCCTATTTCCGTCCTTATTGTAATAGACAATGCTATAATCTCATGGCATATTCAAAAAACTATAATAAGTAAAAGTTGTTAAGAATGTTTTTAACCAATAAATAACTCCTCGAATTTCTACAAAAATTATCACATCCCCATGATTCACAAGACGAGCTTTACATAAAGCATACATTCGGATAATGAATGCGAGTAAATCAAAGCAGCAACAACGCGATAGTAACAACACGATGCCATCTTTCCAAGAGCACAATGCATATCTCTCTCTTAGATATAAAGATGATCAGTCACATTTCTCTTCCATCTTTCTTTCAGACAATGCAAAAAGATGACAATTTTTCTATTTCATCTTTATCCTCATTTCACTCTTCCTCTAGTCATGAAATTTATTCAAATTTTGGCAAAGCATGTTTCACAACCTTCAAAAGTAGAAATATATCTTACTAATCTAAACCACATACTTTCCAATATAGGACAAAGCCCCCTACGAAGTGTTTTTCAAGCTCCATTTCTCGATTTTACTGGTACACTTAATCAATTTCACATTCGTTCATTATATATTTTGAGTGTATGGATATACCAAATTCATCTCTTCATATAAGAGAACATGAATACATTTTGACTCAACCTAGATCAGTAGTAAACTTCACTCAAAATAATGTCTCAAAATGTTAAATTTGTGCCACCAACAAAATAATTACACCAAAAAAATAACCATAATATAAACGCTATTTGACAGAGCTTATTTAAGAGTTTATAGCTTATTTTAAGTTACTAATAAGCTAATAGCTCTTCAGCTTTTAACTTGTAGCATTATTTCAACTTTCAGCTACTTTAATTTTAATCTTTCAGCTAGATTTTCAGCTTAGGTTTGCCAAACATAGTCAATATAGGCAGCTAAGCTATGGTCCTCAAAAAAATAAAAAATAGTTCAAAATAAAAGTAGTAAAAATGAGTTAGTTTTTGTGTCTCACGTTTCTCACTTTTTTTTATCACCTTTTCTTTTTCTTTTAATTTCTTCTTTCTTTCCACTCTTTTTCTTAATTTCTGCCGGCTTCTATCTCCCTTTTAAATCTGAGGTTCAAGTGTTGCCATGCATGCATGCATGCAGGTACGCAGTTCAAAACCATGACTTGGCATTGCTATTGGCAAGAGAAAACTTCAAAGGTGGTAGGCGAGATGCCATGCACTGAAATAATATGATCTTCAACCTAGCTAGTTTTCCAATTCTATCTTTTTCTTTAATGAATATGCATGCATTAATACGACCCCACATCAGCTCCACAAGATATTGTAAAGTGATATTTAGGTTGGGATCGAACCTCCACTCATGAGCTAGTTTTTGTAGTACAGTTAGGATTTTGACTTGAGTGTCTGTCATATCATTTGGCCTGATAAGGTTCAAAGGGAACTAAGGAAAGTCGGAGTGAAAGCTATCTTAAGTGAAGTCATTCTGATGGTGTTTCATAACGTTTGGAGCGAAGTCGTCTTTAGGAGAAAAGGGCTACGGGGGTGCTGAGAAGAGTTTGGAGTGTGAGCCAATAGTCCAATTTTCTAGTGTCGGCCTAACAAAGAGAAAAATCTAGAAAAGGGCTACCTGGTAGAACTAATTTTTGTGATAAAATTAAGATCTTGGTTTGAGTGCCATATCATTCATGCACCACTTTATCCTTTTGTTTTAAAGAGCTGAGTGAATGTCTCTTTCTTTTGTTGTCAAATGGAGAAATAGTATACATTTATGTGCATACATATTCCTCTCATTTGCAAATTGAATAAGCTTCCAAAAGATGAGACCCACTTTTTTTGTCGTTTCCTTTATTTTAGAGGTAACTAAGAGGACTTCTAAAGTCCCCTGGCCTATTGATTGGTTACAACTATCACATCACTTAGCTTATCACCACTTTATCTATTTAGAAGGTGTGATTACTAGAAATATAAATCTAAGTGGTGGGCGACTTGTGTCCCATTGAATATAATAATTGAGACTTATATAATATAGTATATATAGATATAATGGAACATTTACCTGGTATTACAAGTCACTAACGGGTAATTATGCGTTGATGAACTAAATTGACATTTTTATGTATCTAATTGCATCTTTAAAAAGTTTTAGGGCCTAATTGATTTTTCAGATAAAGTTTGATGGCCTAATTGATATATTTAATGATAAAAAAGTGATATTTACATTTACCTGGTATTACAGGTCACTAACAGTTAATTATGCATTCATGAACTAAATTGACATGTTTATGTAACTAATTGCAACTCTAAAAAGTTTCAGGGCCTAATTGGTTTTTCAGGTAAAGTTCGATGACTTATTTGACACATTTTTTGAAAAAAAAAAAAGTGGCATTTACATTTACCTGGTATTACAGGTTACTAACCGGTAATTATGCCTTGATGAACTAAATTCACATGTTTATGTACCTAATTGCATCTTTAAAAAGTTTGAGGGATTAATTAATTTTTCAGATAAATTTGATGGCCTATTTGATATATTTAATGCATAAAAAGTGATATTTAAATTTTCCTGTTATTACATGTCTCTAACGGGTAATTATGCATTGATGAACTAAAATGACATGTTTGTGTATCTAATTGCAACTTTAAAAACTTTGAGGGCCTAATTAATTTTTTAGATAAAGTTTGGTGGCCTATTTGATATATTTAATGCAAAAAAATTGATATTTACATTTACCTGTTATTACAGGTCACTAACGGGTAATTATGCATTGATGAACTAAATTGACATGTTTATGTACCTAATTGCAACTCTAAAAAGTTTGAGGGCCTAATTGGTTTTTTTTTTTAGTACTATTGACACTGTTACAACGTAGTATCTGTTTTTTTTAGTTTTATTATATATATTTTCCTGAAATTATATTGATATTGAAGAGAAGATGCATGGGAATATGTTGCAGGCATGAGAGAATAAATATGAAGTGCAAGAGTGGGAAAGCTAAGGTGTTAGGCACACTAATATGCCTCATTGGAGCCATAGTACTAACACTCCACAAAGGGAAGCCATTGACAAATAACAATAATGCCTCATCACAAGGTGTTGAAGCATACCATAACACAAAGACTTGGATTATTGGTTCATTATTTCTCTTTGCAGGAAGCTTGACATGGTCTTCTTGGTTCCTCATACAGGCTCGAGTATATTATTATCCTTGACAAAGTTTTGGTTATGATGCATTTAAATGTGATAGATCTCAATTAATAAAGATCTTGTGATGTTAAAAGCTAGGAACACCCTTATACAAATGTCTATTATCTAAGCTAACTCATCCTTTGCGCCAGGGCCGTCCCAATAAAAATTGGGGTCCTGTGCGATATATTAAATTGGGCCCTCTTTTTCAAGTAAATTTTATATATAAATAATAGTTGTTCAAAAAGTTGTGTCAAAAATTTAAAATATAAATATTGTATAAAAAATACATCTAAATTTCATTAAAAAATTGCCTAATACCTAACTAGGCTAGTTGTGAGTTGTGAGATTTGTGTACTGTGTACATAAAATATAACTTATATAAGCTTAGCTGCAATTTGAATATTAGTAGAGAAAGGAAAGCAAATGAAATTGAATTTTAGTAAAGAAAGGAAAGCAAATTGAATTGAATTTGAGTAAAGAAAGGAAAACAATTTAAATATCCCATTAGCCGCCTCTCACCTGCCGCCAAAGGATTTTGGATTTTGCCCTAAATGTAGCCTATTCCCTTCCAATTAGTCGCTGCCGCCTCCAAGCCAGTATACATAAAAAAAATTTTTTTAAATATGGGCCCCCAAATTTTGGGGGCCCTGTGCATCGGCCCTGGGCAGACATGCCCAGGGCCGGGCCTGCTTTGCGCCTCAGTGGTGGCGATATTGACTCTTTGCGCTTCAGTAAGTTGAGAAAGTAGTTATGAACAGATACTACATTTTAACAGAGTTAGTAGTACTCGAAAAAAAGTACAAAAGGTCCACAAATGTGTAATCCAACTATCAGTTTAGACCTTTTGGTAATCGCTCGATCTTATTTTTATTACATGCAACGCTCAAGAACACCCACACAAATTAAATACATTCTTAATTGAGATTTCTTTTTTCCTAACGGGTACATACGGTCCTTGTCTTGTTATTGCTATTGTATTCTATGTTTTATTTTCTCTATGTTTTTTTTTAAAATAAAATAAAATAAAATTTTGCCTCTTATTATTTCTCTCTTTATTGTATCTCCGTTGTTGTTGACAAAGTAGAGAAAATTTTAAAGGTGGCTAGCTAGCAAGAAATGACATTTATCTTCAAGCCAGTTTTTCTTCCTTTCTTTAATGAATAGGCACCCTACTCTCTCCCTAAAACTTTAGCTAGAAACTCCATTAAAAGTGTTGTTATTCTTAATAAAGTATAGAATATCGATAGCCAGCGATTTCTCTTGAATTAGGTAAAACTCAAAAGATTTTGAAAAAGTTTTTATGTTTGTACTAAGTACGATAGTACATTGTCCTCACAATATTCAGTACAAACTCAAAACCTTTCTTATTTACTTCTGAGTTGTACCTGGTGCAAAAGGTACCCATGCTTTTGACACATTAGGATATTAATTTCTTATAATTATTATGAACCCATGCTAGACATACCTCTATAATTAAGCCAGCCACTCCTGTTGATCACTACTTGATGTGCCACTATTCTATTGACTATGTAATTCCTTATTAATTCATAGTAGGGTTAGCTAGTTCACTAGTAGTGTATGATAATAAAAAAAAATTTCTTTTTTTCTTTTTTAATGAGTTAATACCCAATTTAGTCCTTAACTATAGGGGATTTTCTCGATTTAGTCCTAGACGGCTTTTTTGTGTTTAATTAAGTCCTCGATCAACTTTGATGGTTTTCTCAATTGAGTACCTATTAATATCAATATCGATATCTTCTTTGAGAAATCAGTGCGGGATAGGGAATAGATCTGATGTGAAGTAATGCTCAATTGAGATATTGCAGACATGCACCAATCCAGGGCCGGATTTTAGGGCGTGCAAGATGTGCAACCGCACAGGGCCCCAAAATTTTGGGGGCCCCTAGTCCAACCCTGACCTAATAGTTAGTATATGTATTTGTGATTATATTGACTCAAAATTAGATTTTTGTGCATTTTTCTCTTTGCAATTTTTCTTGAATTTGCAGTTTATTTATACTTTGATAAGGTCTCACTTAGTTATTAGCACATGCCTCGCAAATCAAAAAACCGGCCCTGCACCAATCGTTATATTGTGGACCTTGGTTCAATACATAGAATTTATGCTCAGAAGGCACAGAATTCATGTTCACAATACACATACATGTTCATTATAGTGTGTTTATGTGTATGTTTATTATGAACATGAATTATGTGCATTGTGAACATGAATTCTGTACTTTATAAAGTCAAATTTTGTATATTGGACCAGACTATGGACTCTGGTCCACGATATAAATTGCCGACATGCAATTACACATGTTGTAGCCTAGTGTAGTATCTATTTGACATGTATCAAATGTGCCTTCAATGCCCAAAAGTGTGAGAAACCACTATATACTAATAATAAGAACACATATATAGCTTCATACGAAGCAATTCAAAAGCACTATATACTAATAAGAACACCAATGAAGATGATGAATTATTGTCTTAATAGTTGGAAGCCAGGTGCAGCCATGATTGGAGTAAACTTTACTTTGGCTGTTGTAAACATTCTATTCAAGATTGTTCTTAACAGAGGAGCAAATCAGATGGTTTTAGCCACATATAGGCAATCAATCTCTGCAATCTTCTTGGTCCCCATTGCCTGTTGCATAGAAAGGTATGCATATTTTCTGGCCTCTTTTAGTCAATTATATTGAACCATTTTCCAGATTGTACATATATAATCTTAGATCTTATTGATTCATTCCTGTCTATTACTGATCTGGCAAAAATGTTATAACTTCCATTCTAGGAAAAGCTACAAAAAGTTGACAACTTTCACAATCTGTGCTCTATGTTTCAGTGGACTAGTGGCGTGAGTTATCTCCTACATATATACTTATTGTGCATATTATATTGCAGTTAAACCTAAGTATTATATGTGCTGACAATTGGGGTCAATCCTAGCCAAGTTGGTCAGACGTACTATATATTGATTTAGTAATCACAAGGTTACAGGTTCATCAACGTACTCCCAACGGGACCTCTTGTGTTGAGCCAGTTGAGCTTGTTAGCTATGGATAACTTAGGCTAATTTATCTCTGTTGGATCTGAGCGCCGCACTATGCTTACTTCCAGCAGGATCACCCATCCTGTGACTGTTGTAAGTTAAGCACACTTAACCCAGAGTTCTTTGACTATCTGGTTGCTTGTCATATCCTACTTAAAACCAAATCAATTGGTGATAAGTGGGTGGATATTAACCATTTAACCACATCCCTCCATGGTAAGTCACAGTGTCACGTCTTGAATCGAGCAAGGGCTAAACTCGGCTGACGCCCAACAATCTCCTCGTGATCCTTTGTCGATTAGGGTCATAAGGCGATGTTTAACCCGTGTATACCCTCGGATAGTGGTTGAGGGTTTCCCTCGTCGGGCTCAAATATGTGACAACAATGCAAGTTGGTAAAAGCATTGAATTTCTATGAAATGTTTTAAAATTTTTATGTTTAGAATATTTATTAGTTCCTGTTTCTTTAGGTATATGTTAATGTTGGTAACAAAAGGGTTGTTTTGACAGGGGCACACTAACTACAAATCTCTTCTTTATTGGGCTTAAGTATACATCAACTTCATTTGCTTGTGCTTTCATCAATATTGTGCCCATAAACACATTCTTGTTGGCACTCCTATTCAGGCAAGTGCTACCCTCTTACATTCTATACTTTACAAAGATGCAATTTCTTATAGTAATCATTAATTTACTTTTGATGCATTACCTTGATTACGCAATTTTCACTTTTAGTCATTTACTAAAAAGTTGAGCAAATTTCATTGTTGAAAAATCTATAAATTTTTTACCAAGTCTTAATGAAAACGGGTCAAACCTCACAAACTAACTAAAGTCATACTTGACACACACTCAATCACACTATTCCTTCAAACCTTAGCTACTCTTTTTACTGCAAGCTAAAGACTTCACAGCTGCGAGAAAACTTGTTTCCAAGCTTTGTTTTAAAATTCTGATTTCGAAATTCAAGCTAGCTTAGAGCTATTTTAAAAAAGTTTGCAAAAACATTAGAAAGCTTATTCAACCCCTCCTCCCCCTCCCCTCTAGACTTTCCGCTTGTCCAGGACCAACACACGCGCTCACTTTCTTTCAAGTGTTGAAAGGGTGTGATTATTTTTATTTTTTGTAAACTATAAGGGATGAAAATGTTATTCCATACACACCGAGCCGGTCAAATTAAGAGACAAAGTTCTAGCCAAATTAGTTTTTCCATACACAAAAGAGTTCAAACTCCCGCCCTCTCTTAATTAAGGGACAAGAATGCATGACCACTCACACCAACCAAGCTGGTTAAAGATTATCAATTATTTGTTTGCTTAATTTTATTATATTTTCCTGAAATTGCTATTGAACAGAAGATATATGCATGGGAATATGTTGCAGGCATGAGAGAATAAATATGAAGTGCAAGAGTGGGAAAGCTAAGGTGTTAGGCACACTAATATGTCTCATTGGAGCCATAGTACTAACACTCCACAAAGGGAAGCCATTGACAAATAACAATAATGCCTCATCACAAGGTGTTGAAGCATACCATAACACAAAGAGTTGGATTATTGGTTCATTATTTCTCTTTGCAGGAAGCTTGACATGGTCTTCTTGGTTCCTCATACAGGCTCGAGTAGGGCCAGGTTTTCCATATCAGTATTCTTGTACAACTCTCAAGTCCTTCTTTGGTGCCCTTCAATCTGCTGCCTTTTGCTGTATCATTGATAGAAACACATCCATTTGGAGATTGAAAGGGACTTTGGAAATATGGACAGTCATATTCTCTGTGAGTATATTATTATCCTTAACAAAGTTTTGGTTATGATGCATTCAAATGTGATAGGTCTCAATAAAGATCTTGTGATGTTAAAAGCTAGGAACACCCTTGTACAAATGTCTATTATCTAAGCTAACTCATCCTTTGCGCCTCAGTGGTGGCGATATTCACTCTTATTATCGCTTCAGTAAGTTGAGAAAGTAGTTATGAACAGATACTACATTTTAACAGAGTCAATAGTACTCGAAAAAAAGTACAAATGTCTATTATGGTGCCAATTGTACCTGGAATGGTCATGTATACCGTGCATGATTATATTGTATCGTTTGCTATTAGAAGCCATTATCAATAATGTTGGACTATAGCTCGGAGAGCTGAGCACAATATCCTGTCATCCGACCGTGGCATTGAACGCAAGTATAAAGAAATAAAATTGTGTATTTGCTAGCTACTAGCTATAGCTTTTAGCATAATGATGAACTCGATTTTGATCTGATAAATAATACTCAGTATATATAATCATGTATAATTATAAGTTGTGTATGTAGAAATGGTAAATGGTGTTCAAACATGTGGTATCTTAATTAGAGACACAAACTTAGATCATTCGCTTGATCATAAGGTTTTTGGCAATTGTATCAGCTGATGAGTATATTTTGATTGGCATTATTATAGGGAATTGTGGGATCTGGCATATGTTATGTTGCGATGTCTTGGTGTGTGAAGAAAAAAGGACCTGTTTTCACTTCAACATTTACTCCCTTAATTCAGATTTTTGCCATTGTGCTGGGTGTCTCCATACTCCATGAACAAATTTACCTTGGAAGGTAAGATATATAACTAACATTTTGGGGTTTCTTTCATTTGGCTACAACAGTTTTCTAAGATAAAGTTTTTCGATTATATTATATACATGTTGAAAAAATCGCTAGGCACCCGGGAGCGCCTAGGCGGTAATTATATTAATTAGTGCCTAGGCGCCCATGTATTTTTTTATTTTTATTTTTTACAATATATCTGAACAATTTAGGTTTATTTCGCTCAAAATGATGTCGTTTTGAGTGAAATAACCCATTATTTTAATAAAAAAGGGTGATACGCTAGGCGACTTGCCAGTGCCTAGCGCCTAGGCATCATTTAATCAGGGCCTAGCGGGATTTTAGCAATACTGATTATATATACTTAACATAACGTAGTTTAATTATTGGTTAAATTACACTCTTAATTAAAGTTACACTATTATTTAATTAATTGTTGAAATTTTATTAACCATTTTTTAATAATAAATATTTGGAACAGCATTTTAGGATCCATTTTGGTTGTTGTTGGCCTATATACTCTTCTTTGGGGTAAAAGCAAAGACGCAGAAGTTTTCAAGACTGCACCAACACCAGACAAGGATCTGCAAACTGTATTACCTGTTACTAATACTACACCTACTACCTAAGTGGTCAACGGAGAATATAACGCAAAAACTTGTGTGAGACCGTCTCGCACATTCTTGTATGTGAGATTAGTCGTGTTAACATGAAAATATTACACTTTTACTAGAAAAATGTAATACTAATCAGGAATAAAATGTTTATTACCTATATGAGAAACTGTAAAACTTTTGATGAATTGAAAAATGTAATACGTACTTTTATATCAAATTGTAAAAGTATTACAATTTTTCAGTAACAAACATTTTATTCCTAATTAATATTACATTTTTTAGTATAAGTATTACATTTCTATATTGACCCGATAGAATAAGGATCTGTGAAACGGTCTCACACGAGTGTGATCCAAAATATAATAATAATAAATAAATAAATAGTATATGTGATAGGTCTATTTTGTACTTGATAAAATTGTTGAAAAATTTTGATAATGCAATACGATAAAAAGCAAATTAAAGTGAGGGAATGAAAAATAGATCAATTGACTTTTTCAAGTATGTAATTATTTTCCTATATGCCTTTAATCTCCTCACCAAAGCAACAAAAGAAAAATCACATTACTTATGATTTTTGAGATACGAAAAGATGCTAACAAAATTCTCAGGCACTCTGTCAAGAATTTTCTTTTAAAGTGTGTAACTATATATAAAATTTTATCTATAATAAAATTCGAGTGTTTACAAGAAAATATGGCAATTTAAAAAAAAAAAAAAAAAAAAAAAAAAAAAAAAGATGAATTTAACCTTTCATCCTTCTCAGACATCCTTCCGAGATTGTATATATTTCTAAACTTTCAGGAGAAATTACATAGACATTATAGATTTTAATTCTCAATATGGTAAATTTTATAAATCACTAGTACAAAAATGAACAAGGTGACTCACATTTTACAACCCTTCTAAAAGAAACTTAATTGGTGTATTCTTTTTTAAAAAAAGGAGTCTCACTTTTTAAGATGAATTACTATGATATAGGGCTTAATGAGTTAGGCATACCTTGATTATAGGTTATAACTAACCTATAATCAAGGTATGCCTAACTCATTAAGCCCTATATCACAATAAATTATCCTAAAACAAATCAAATTAAAAAATACAAATTAAAAGAATGAAAAACATAACAAACACATGTTAATATATAACTATATAAGCACAAAAAAATCCACAAATTTATGCATATATTTACCAAAATTCATATTCGTTAACAATTTAAGATATACTAATAAAAATAACCAAAAATAAATACAAATTCAGAAATAAAATTTCTAGAAATTAATCAAATATAATATTTTTCAAAATAATAATAATAACCATATTTTTAACAATTTAAAAATAAATTTAAAAAAAAATAACTACAGGATCGGAGGCGAGCTGGTGGCGGTGGTTGGAGACCGGTGGTGGCGTTCGGTCAACGGTGGCAGTGGAACATGGCAGGGGCGTCGACGATCGGTGGAGCTTGGCTACGCTACAATAATGGTGAAGGTGATGGAGCTTCACTACAATGGCGGTGGCGGTGGACACTGTAGTGGTGATGACATCGTCGCTAGCGTGGAGGAGTAGTGGCTATGGAGCATTGGATCTTAGAGGAGTACGCGGAGAAGGAGAGACGAGGGTTTTTATTTAATTTTCCGCGACTGTTTCAGTAGGAACGGTCGCGAAAATTTTATTTTTATTTTAATATTAAGTTCCCGGGATCGTTCTAAGAGAAACAGTCGCGGAAACTAATTGTTTTTTTTTTCAAATCACTAACCGTTTTAGTTAGCAAACAATCTCGGATTCTTATTCAAATATTTACAATTATGTCATCACGAGTTTTTTTTTTTTTTAATACACCACCCTTCTTTTTAGAAGGTCTGGTTGCCAAAAGTGAGTCTTTGTTCATTTTTGTACTAGTGCTAGTTGGCAAAAGATCACAAGACCACAAGAAGATAAGCTAGCTTAGGATCTAATGCTCATAGTTAACCAGCTCAAATCAAGAAAGTCATGCCTTCTGATTCTAGTTGGCAAAAGATCACAAGACCACAACGAGATAAACTAACTTAGGATGTTCATAGTTAACCAGCTCAAACCAAGAAGGTCATCAATAGGCCGCTCTCATTGAGAGTCGATCTTAGAACCTTGTGATTATCGATCAAACCAATAATCTGATCAATTTCGTTAGGATTGTCCCATCTACCTATTTTTATTCCTTATGAAATAGCTAGCATTTCCATCTGTTCAATTTTTATTTCACAAATTAAACATACTATTAAAGATATACTAGACATATTGTACTTCTCCCACTTCCAAATTTATGTAATATTTTATATGCACAAAGTAGAATTGAAGAAGCAAAGAAGCTAAGCTTTATTTGCATAATGCAGTATTTGATGCCTTGTGCCATAAAAGTTGTGATTAGCCATATTGACATCTGCTTTCTTGACATCTGCTTTCTAAATAAGCTTTGCTTTCTTATTTGTGGATGCAGAAAGGCTTGTCTGTGGAAATTCTTTTTTTTTTCTTTTTTTTATTGGGGTCAGATGGTATCTATTCAGGGGAAAGATGGAAAAGCAATAATAAAGTATAAAGATATCATGGGATCAATCTTATGAGGCCCTAAAATGATTTTCATGAAAATTTAACAATCTCATATATATACTATTTTCATAATTATTAATTTAATTATCTTTTTTGGATGCTGAGGAAAATTCACAGCCACTACTCAAGACTGTGCACGAGTAAACATAATTCATATGTAATAGCTTGCAAATCATATAAAAAATGTGAATCACACTAAAAAAGCTAGTGTAACAGGCTCGACCAAGAAAGTGTTAGCATGATGATTGATTCAATAGGTGACCTTAATTGGGAGATACTATTTAAAAAGCTGTTTCAATTAGACATTCTAAAAGAAAAAAAGAAATAAAAGGATTGATTCAATTTGAAAGGAACAGAAAATATTCTAATTCTTTTTAGGATATTATTAGAATTAAAAAACTCTTTTAAGTGATTCAAAATGAAAGCAACAAATCCTATCATGCTTGATACTTGTTGGGTGGAGGCCAGTGAAAGGTCAAGTCTAGCAGTATATAGCTAGGGAGCTTATTGGGCGGAGGCCTGAGAATGGCCAAGTCGAGCACCAGCCTCTTGAAAATGTGATGGTATAAGAAAATAAAGTTTTATATTTGCTACTAGCTATAGGTTCTAGTATATAACGGTAAGCATTTGATCTTAGCAATACTTAAACTTGAATATTTCTCCCACCTATTGAACTATTTTTTAGAACGCGTTGGCTCTTTGAGAGGTCAGTGTGTGACGGGAAATGGGACCTAATTATTAATTAACACTGTCTAAAGCTTAATTGAGATATCATATCGTAGACAAGCACTTACAAATGTCAAAGGTGCCTTCCCTAAGTGTGAGAAACTATAAATAAGAAGGCATATGTATATATAGCTTCATATATACATACAAGCCATTCAAGAGTATAATTAGAGCTATGAAGATGAATTGCCTTAATAGTTGGAAGCCAGTTGTAGCCATGATTGGTGTGAACTTTGGTTTGGCTGTTGTAAACCTTTTGTTCAAGATTGTTCTTAGCAAAGGAATGAACCAGTTTGTTTTAGCCACCTATAGGCAAGCAATCTCTGCAATCTTCTTGGCCCCTATTGCCTGTTGTATGGAAAGGTATGCATATATGCTGGCCTCTTTTAGTCCATTATATTATATTGAACTATCTTCAATTCATGCCAAACTATTCTTCAGATTATTGTGCATAGTCTTAGAATTGATTGGTTCTGTCTGTTACTGATCTGATGACAAAAATGTTATGATTTCTGTTGTAGGGAAAGCTACAAAAAGTTGACCACTTTCACAATCTGTGCTCTATTTTTCAGTGGACTGATGGGGTGAGTTACCTTCTACCCATACATAGAGCATCTCCAATAGGGGAATTTTGGATGGTTTTTGCAAGTTGTAATGTTTATGTGGAGGAGAGAGGGAAAGGGAAGAGAAGGAAATGGATTGTTGCAGAAGAACCTGATTTTGGAAGAGAAGTGGGGCCGACTCAAAAAAAGTAATTGGTTCCTCTGGTGCGCGTGAAGCAATTGGATGGTGTTTGCAGGTTGTAATGCTTATGTGGGGGAGAGAGGGAGAGAAATGAGAAAGAAATGGATTGTTGCAGGAGAACTTGATTTTTTTGAAAGAAAAGTGGACCCCACTAAAAAAAAAAAAGCAATTGGTTCCTCTGGTGCGTGTGAAGCACACCAGAAGCGCCCAATCGGGCGTGTGCACTCCACTCGCCCCAACATAGCTTTTTCTTTTCTTTTCTTTCTGAAAACTGATTTTTCCTTTTTTTTTCCCTTCCTCTTCTCCTACTTGGCATCTTAAATTTGTGCAAAAACTAAGCTATTGGGAATGCTCTTAGATATCATATTTATTATAGTAAACATAATGATTAAGGGATTTTCTATGGTTCTGATACAATAAGATGTAATCATGTGTCACTTGGTAACCACGAGGTTCCAAGTTTAAACTCTCTATATGAGTTGTCTAGTAGTCTTCTTGGTTTGTGCTGGTCAGTTATGAATAACCTATACTGGTTTACTTCCTTGTGATTCTTTACCGGTTAGGATCACAAGCATACTTCAACTTATGCGCACTTTCGAATAGCTGTTGCAGCCTTTCTCGTAAATTAACTAATAATAATATACAATAGTATACTAAATTTTATTTGATACTATCTGCACCGGTGCCTATTGATAGCATAAAAATCCCTATAATTAATATGTGCCTAGATAGATATGTTTGAATTTTATTGAAAGTAACTAAATAGAATATATTGATCCAATTTCTTTGGGGTATTTTAATGTTTGTAACAAAAGGGTTGATTTTTCAGGGGGACAATTACTCTCTATCTCTCCCTATTTGGGCTTAAGTATACATCAACTTCATTTGCTTGTGGTTTCGTCAATACTGTGCCCATAGACACATTCTTGATGGCACTCCTATTTAGGTAAGTGCTACTCTACAATCGTTTTAACAAATGATATTTTTACTTTTATTCCTCAAAAATTTGTCATTTATGTCCCTAAAAAATATGACTGTTATCAATGCCACTTCTGAATTATTAGTGATGTAAATGTTGCCCCTCAATTTTCAAAACGTAAAATATATTGCCCCTCTCCTAATAGGGAGAAGGAGAAACGTTGTTGTCGGCGGAAAGAGAACAAACGATGAAGGAAAAAAAATTGTTGTCTTCGAACAGGGAAAACGGCGGATAACTACATTTCTACCACTAATAATTCAGGAGAGGGTAATTTATGTCACGTTTTGAAAATTGAAGAGCAATATTTACACCACTAATAATTTAGTGGTGACATTGATAATTGGCATATTTGTGTGGGGCACAAATTACAATTTTCCCTTTATTGAGTTAATGTCATATAGGGTCTTCCGAGTAGTGGTTTTTCCACGTTTAATCCTAAACTTTCTAGTTGATCATCATTGGTCCTTCAACTTTCAAATTGTTACCATCCGTGATCCAAGTTAACCACTAATGGTTCTTCAATTATCAAATTTTAACCACCCAGGGTCCTTCCAAGAGGACCACTTCTAGTTAAATTTTAAAAGTTGAAGGACCATTGGTGGTAAATTTAGACCTCAGATGGTAACAATTTGAAAGTCGAATGACCATGTGTGGTCAATTTGAAATTTTAGGACTAAACGTGGCAAAACAAGTATACACCCCAAATGGTATTAACTCTCCTTTTATTCATTGATCCCTAGCTAATTTGACAAAATGGGAAATATATTCTTGCAGGCAAGAGAAGCTAAACATGAAGTGCAAGAGTGGGAAAGCTAAGGTCTTAGGAACACTAATATGTCTCATGGGAACCATAGTACTAACACTCTACAAAGGGAAGCCATTGACAAATCATGCCCCATCATCATCAATTGAAGCACACCATGACACTAAGAGTTGGATTATTGGTTCATTATTCCTCTTTGCAGGATGCTTGACATGGTCTTCTTGGTTTATCATACAGGGTCGGGTCATGTCGGACTATCCATACAAGTATTCTAGTACATCTATCATGTCCTTCTTTGGTGCAATTCAGTCAGCTGTCTTGTGCTTTATCATTGATAGAAACACATCCATTTGGAGACTGAAAGGGAGTTTGGAAATCTGGACTATCATATACTCTGTGAGTATCGAAATGGTCCCTTGACTATAGCAAATTTACCAATTCTATATATATTAGTTGATGAGTATATTAACTGGCATTATTATATAATTACAGGGGATTGTGGGATCTAGCATATGTTATGCTGTGATGGCTTGGTGTGTGAAGCAAAGAGGACCTGTTTTCACCTCAACATTTAGTCCCTTCATACAGATTTTTGCTATTGTGTTCGATGTCTCCATAATCCATGAACAAATTTACCTTGGAAGGTAAGATAACTATCCTCCTTTATATAAGCATGGTTGAAAAAATCACTATCCGTGAGCGCCTAACGCCTAGGAGACTGTGTATTTTTTATATTATTTTTTATTTTTTAAGAATGTGTTTAAAATTTTACCATTTTTTAAAACTAATAATTATAAACTATTTAATACTTTAATAGTTAAGACTAAAATATTAAATATTAACCTTAAAAAAAACATCTAGAGCTTGAAAATTTTACAGTTATTTTGCTCTAAATGATATCGTTTTGAGTGAAATGACTCATTTCAAAAAAAAAAAAAAAGAACAATAATTAATCGATTGACTAGGTGACCTAGACGATGCCTAGGAGGCCTGCTAGTCGGTCGCCTAGACCACTCATTATGATGATACGCTAGGCGGCCGACCTAAATCAACTGTTGGTTCACACTCAAAATAATGTCTCAAAATGGCCAACCGACCACTCAGAATTGGGCATAAATCAATTATCCTTTAAACCGGTATTACTTTTTTCTCGCATAAGTAATTCTTTTCCAAGAGTATTCAACATACTCCGCTCATGAAACTAACACTAAAGAGTCATCAAAGCATGTATGTTAACCTTGTTTATGTGGGTATCAATGTTTCAATGAGGAGTGGTTATTAGGAGTTAAACCCAACCCCCCCCCCCCACCCCCATCACCATATTTCAGTGCTATAAATTAATTGTTCTTTTTGAACCTAAGTGCCAACTAGGTTGAATATCCATTATAGAACATTTTCTCCTAAGGTGTTTAGCCTCATTCTTCGTGACAACTTCTTCACCACTTTCTATCTTGCCCTTTGGTTAGCAGAATTACAATATTATATTATGACCTCACGTAGCCAATAGAGATAATACTCATTGAGGAAAGTTTAATAGTATTTTTCTATGGTGTATATGTCTAGACTTATAATCATACATGTAACTATATACCCTTCCAAGGATCGATTGATTATTTCAATGTATACAAATTGAAAGCACATCTTTTTTGCATCTTGGAATACTCTCTAGAAAATGGTCTAGCCATTCAACAAGTTCTTTAACCCAATTGCCCAAGGCAATTCCATCATTGATCTAACTATCCCGGTTTGTTTTGAAGATTTTCATGACACAACTACAATGGCTAATGAAAACACATAGTCATTTATCGACTTAGAGTCCTTAATATCCAATATCGAGTTGACATTATTATACTCTTCTAGTACTCTATCTTATATAGTGCAGCCTGAGGTCACAAGTTTATTTAAATATCTCGTGACTCTCACTACTGTCTTCCAATTGTCAAATTCAGGATTACTAATATATCTACTAAGTCTAATAATTGCATATATATGCACTATCTAGTCTAGTACAGCTCATTAGAAAAAATAAATTTTCAAATAACTCATTAGATTATTCTATTTGGGAAATTTACTCTCCTCAATTTTCAAATAGATTTATGTTAGTATCTAATGATGTCCTAGTCAATTAACTATCATCCTTATTAAATTTTTCAATTATTTTATCAATATAAAGATATTGACTCAGTACAAAATAAATAAAAATCATTTAGTCTTCTTATGGTTTTACTCCCTGCTAGGATTAACTTGGCCAAACTCATGTCATTCATGTCAAGTTTATATTTAGTATATTATTGGTAGACTTGATGATTTAATCATATTACTCCTAACAATAAGTATTTCATTCATGTATAAGCATAGAATGACATAACCATCCACCATTCCCTTAATGTATATACATTTATCCCTTTTGATGATTTTAAAATCAATGGTTATCATTGTTTGGTCAAACTTATTAAGCCACTGTGTAGACGTTTGTTTTAAACCATGTAATAATTTAACTAATTTCTAAACTTTCTTTTATTGGCCGAAAACGATAAAATACTCGAGTTATTCCATAAAAATTTCTTCATCCAAATCACCATTCAAGAAATTTGTTTTCAAATCCACTTGATGTACTTTTGAATTTCACAACACTCCAATGGCAAGTATCATCCTAATAGAATTTATTCTTGTCATGGGAAACTAAGTATCAAAGTAGTTAAGGCCTTCATATTGCTTGTAACCTTTAATTGCGAGTCAAGCCTTATACTTTTTAATAGAATCATCTGGTTTCATCTTCCTTTTAAAAACTCATTTGGATCTTAGAGTTGTACAACTTAGTGGAAGATCAATTAATTCCCAAGTATGATTATGTAAAATAGGATCTTCTTCACTTTTAATTGTCTCTTTCTACTTTGATCTTTCAGTAGAAATCACAATTTCTTTACATCTATAGGGCTCATTTTCTAACAAAAATGTCAAAAAAAAAAATTCATTTTCTAATAAATAAGTTAAAATATTTGACTCATATTCTAGAAAAAAAAAAGGTTTTTAAAAAAATTTACCAAAAGATTTTGTTAATCCTAGCTCTTTTGTTGCACCTATGGTTGGTTCATGTTTAAATTTGACACACCACTAACATCATTCATAACTTTGTCAAACATTCATTTTGACAAATTCAGTCCATCATTGGACTAACATCATTCATAACTTTGTTGCACCAATACCATGTTACACACAGAAATCACCGATAGGTGTTTCATACTCACCAGCTTACTACTTGGTTTTATAAGAATGAAATTTTTCACAACCCCATCTTTGCTTTTAATCAAATACACATAGTAATGTCATGCATTTTTGTCAATAAAAGTAATAAAATATTTATTATCACATTTCATCATTTGTACAAATTTAAAATTGTGCAAATTGTTATGGATTAATTAAAAATCAAGGAAACCAGCTTGGTTGGCATGAGGGGTCATGCACTCTCATCCCTTAAGAGATGTCGGAAGTTCAAAACTCTTTCTCGTATAGAAAAACCAATATGGCCAGCACTTTGCCTCTTAATTGGATCTACCCGGTGCAAACGAGGATTAGTTTGAGTACGGTAACGGCTTAAAGGCAAATCATGTAGTTAGGGTCTACTCAGAAGTCAGAACACCTTATGGTCTAACAACAACAACAACAAAACCAAGGAACTTTCCCATAAAGGGAGCTCATCATTTTGGACCATGACTTGCACACGAACATGTGTACGCAAGATAGAGTTTTCTAACAACATATTTCACAGCCTCCAAAAGGTGAAAATATATTTATATTAATCTAAAATCACATATTTCCTAATGTAAGGCAAAGACTCCTTCATGTGTACACTCTAAGATTAATTTCACATTTACCCATTATCCATTTTAAATGTATAAATATATAAAATTTATCTCCTCACACAGATAATCCAAATTTACTTTAACCTGACTTAAATCCATAATGTATTCCACTCAAAATGGCTACTTAAATCCATAGTGAATTCCACTCAAAAATGGCTACTCAGATACCAATTTTTCTAACGTTTATAAGATCCAAGTTTTTTGACTATTATATATGCTTAACATATAATATAGGATGATTTAACTCTTCTCATAAATATATTGAATTGGACAGCATTTTAGGATCCATTTTGGTTGTTGTTGGGCTATATGCTCTTCTTTGGGGTAAAAGCAAAGAAGCTGAAGTTTGCAAGACTGCACCAACGGCAGACAAGGATGAACAAACTGTATTACCTGTAGTTACTAATACTCCACCTCGTACCTAATTAAGTGGTCTGTAAACCACAGAAAAATGAAGATAGATACCCAGGTGGTGGGCAGTACTTATCAACTAGAGTTAGTCTTTGCTACGTTTGACTAAATCATTAATGACATTAAAGAAGCGTTAAGTTTCCCTGTCGACTTCAGCTTTAAATTTGCGAAACAATTTGCAAATCAAGTTTTCTGTAGCATTGCTAGCTAGGGAATTTGTTTCTATGTCTAACTGTAAGGAATGTTTTACAATTCCATCAATCTTTATTGTAAACGTTTCAGCTTATGATTTAATGAATTAGCCTCTTTATTCTTAAAAAAAATGCGGTAACCATTGGGAAAAAATGAAATGAAATAATACTCCCTAATAAATAAATAGTATTATTGATCATATAGTATATATGTCTATAGGTCCATAATCAGGTGTGAATTGATCTTAACCTGCGAACCTATGAACTTCTGAAGGATTGCATCGTACTTACTATATGATTGCACCGCACCCGGATACAAAGTTGCAAACATTTATTTTAGTGACAATTATAATGAATTTCCTATATTATCTTGCATTCATATACTTTGAGTTACATATTTAAATAAACAAATTCGACATTCAATTACCTACGTATGAACTTCTCCTAATCTTGCATTGGTGTACTTTTAAATATTTATTTAAATATAAATATTGGACATTAACTCATTCATGCAATGCACATGTAAAACTAGTTTATACATATATTTACCAAAATTCATATTCTTTAACAACTCAAGATATATTAATAAAAATAATCAAAATTTAATACAAATTCGGAAATAGAATTTCTAAAAATTAATCAAATATAATATTTAGTAAAATAATAATAATAACCATTTTTTAACAATTTAAAAAGGAAAAAAAAAACCTGCGGAATTAATTTTGTGGCCAGCCAATTATAAGCTACAAGCAAAAAAAAAAACCTCTATGCTATACAATTCAATAAATTTTAGAAAGAATCTCGTATAAATAGTGATGCAAACCCACTTCCCAAATCAATATGGGAGAAAAGCTACTTTAAGCTTTTTCCTTTGTTTTCAAAAAAAAGCTTTTTCCTTTCATTTTTTCAACTCAGATGGATCAACTTTGAGAACCAATTTTTTTGAGTGTACAATATATCAATCTTTTCATCTAACTATGAAGAACTCGAATCCACTTTGACCTGACCCAAATTGAAAATGGACTGCACATATATTTGTACCACAAAATAACCACTTAAAATGTCATTTTATGTTATTTTTCCAACAGCGATGACATTGTCGCTAGCGTGGAGAAGGAGTAGTTGCGATGGAGCTTTGGATCGGAGAGGAGTGGCGTGTACGCGGAGAAGGAGAGATGATGATTTTTATTTAATTTTCCGCGACTTTTTCGGTAGGAACAGTTGCGAAAATTTTATTTTTAATTTAATATTAAGTTCACGGGATCGTTCTAAGAGAAAACTTATATTTAATTTTTAAAAAAAAAAAAATAATAGTAGTTTCTGCGACTGTTTGTTGAAGAAACAATCACGGAAACTAATCACGTTTTTTATTCAGACCATGACCATTTTAGTTAGCAACGGTCACAGATTCTTGTTCAAATATTTACAATTATGTTATTGTGAGTTTTTTTTTTTTTTATGAATACTCCACCCTTCTTTTTAGAAGGGTTTCCAAAAGAGAGTCTTTGTTCATTTTTGTACTAGTGCTAGTTGGCAAAAGATCACAAGACCACAAAGAGGTAAGCTAGCTTAGTATGCTCATAGTTAACCAGCTCAAACAAAGAAGGTCCTTCCATGTGATCCTAATTGGCAAAAGATTACAAGAATGCAATGAGATAAACTAGCTTAGGATTCTCATAGTTAACCAACTTAAACCAGGAAGGTCAATAGGCCTCTCTCATTGAGAGTCGATCTTAGAACCCTCATAATTACCAAACCAACAATCTGACCAACTTAGTTGGTCTGGATTGCCCTCACCTACCAATTTTTATGCCTTATGAAAAAGCATTTTTATCTTTTCACTTTTTATTTTACAAATTAAACGTGCCATTAAAGATATACTAGACATATTGTACTTCTCCCACTTCCAAATTTATGTAATATTTTATGTGCACAGAAGTAGAATTGAAGAAGCAACGAAGCTAAGCTTTATTTGCATAATGCAGTATTTGATGCCTTGTGCCATAAAAGTTGTGATTAGTCATATTGACATCTGCTTTCTTGACATCTGCTTTAATTTGCTTTCTTATTTGTGGATGCAGAAAGGCTTGTCTGTCGAAATTCTTTTTTTTTTCTTCTTTTTTTATTGGGGTCAGATGGTATCTACTCAGGGTAAAGATGGAAAAGCAATAATAAAGTATAAAGATATCATGGGATCAATCTTATGAGGCCCTAAAATGATTTTCATGAAAATTTAACAATGTCATATATAATACTATTTTCATAATGATTAATTTAAACATCTATCTCCTTTTTTTTGAATGATGGGGAAAATTTACAGCCACTACTCAAGAGTGTGCACGTGTAAACATATATAAATCCTGTGTAATAGCATGTCAATCATACAAGAAAGGCGAATCGCACTAGGAAGACCCTTACAGGCTCGACCAAAAGGGTGTTAGCAAGATGATTGATTCAATAGGTGACCCTAGAAGATACTATTTAAAAAGTTATTTTAATTAGACCATTCTAAAAGAACAAGAAAAAAAAAAAAAAGGATTGATTCAATTTGAAAGGAACAGAAAATATTCTAATTCTTTTTTGGGTATTATTAGAATTAAAAAACTCTTTTAAGTGATTCTGAATGAAAGCAACAAATTATCATGCTTGATCCTGGTTGGGTGGAGTCCGGTGAAGGCCAAATCCAGCACCATATGGCTAGGGAGCGAGATTGTTGGGCAGAGGCCTGAGAAGGGCCAAATCCAGCCTCTTGAAAATGTAGTGGTATAAGAAAATAAAATTGTGTTTTTGCTATCCGCCGCAAGTTTTGGTATAATGGTAAGCATTTAATCTTAACGATACTTAATCTTGAATATTTCTCCCACCTATTGAACTATTTTTTAGAACGGGTTGCCTCTTTGAGAGGTCAGTGTGTGACGGGAAATGGATGTGACCATCCGACCTAATGAACACTCAATAAAGCTTAATTGAGATATTGTAGACACATGCACTTACACATGTCAAATAATGTTCCTTCCCAAGTGTGAGAAACTATATATAAGAAGGAATATGTATATATAGCTTCATATATATATATATATATATACAAGCCATTCAATTCAAGAGGATATATAATTAGCTATGAAGATGAATTGCCTTAATAGTTGGAAGCCAGTTGTAGCCATGATTGGTGTTAACTTTGGTTTGGCTGTTTTAAACATTCTGTTCAAGATTGTTCTTAGCAAAGGAATGAATCCGTTGGTTTTAGCTACTTATAGGCAAGCAATCTCTGCAATCTTCTTGGCCCCTATTGCCTGTTGCATGGAAAGGTATATATGCATATATATGCTGGCCTCTTTTAGTCCATTATATTGAACCATCTTCATTCCAAACTATACTTCAGATTATTGTGCATAGTCTTAGAATTGTGTTACTGATCTGACAAAAATGTTATGATTTCTGTTTCAGGGGAAGCTACAAAAAGTTGACAACTTTCACAATCTGTGCTCTATTTTTCAGTGGACTGATGGGGTGAGTTACCTTCTACCCATACATAAAGCATCCCCAATAGGGAGATGTTGGATGGATTTCGCTGGTTGTAATGTTTATGTAGAGGAGAGAGAAGAAAATTGATTGTTGCAGGAGAACCTGGCCTGCTTTTTCGTAGAAAAACAATTGGTTCCTCTTATGCCCGTGAAGCACACCATAAGTGCCCAGTCTAGCGCATGCACTCCACGCCTGTTGGGCGAGTTAACATAGATTTTTCTTTTCTTTTTTTTTTTTTGTTCTTTGAAAACTGATTTTTTCTTGTTTTTTTTTTCCCTCCTTCTCTTCTGCTTGGCATCTTAAATTTGTGCAAAAATAAGCTATTGGGGATGCTCTTAGATATCATATTTATTATAACAGTTAAATATAATGATTAAGGGATTTTCTATGGTTCTGATACTATCAGATCCAATCATGTTCAAGTTGGTTGGGACAATTCATTCGCTTAGTGACCACAAGGTTTCAAATTTCTCTCTATGCTATATGAGTTGTCTAGTAGTCTTCTTGGTTTGAGCTGGTCAGCTATGAGTAGTGTTGCAAAAATTCCGCCTAGGCACCGATTCGTTGCCCATCCAGCTGCCTAGCGTATCACCAAAATCAGTGATCTAGGCGCCCGCCTACGCCTCCTAGGCCGCCTAGGCACTGACTAGGTGGCCTAGTCGGCCGATTAGCGATCGTTCTCTTCTTTTTAAAATGGGTTATTTCACTCAAAATGACATCGTTTTGAGCGAAATGACCATAAATTGTTTAAACTCTAAATGTCTTTTAGGTTATTAATATTTAATATTTTAGTATTAACTATTAAAGTATTAAATAGTTTATAATTATAAAGTCTTAAAAAATTAAAAAAAAATTAAAACAAATTTTTTAAAAATAAAAAATAAAATAAAACAAATACATAGGCCAGGCGCCGATTAATTCCCGCCTAGGCGCCCTAGGCAGTACGCGCCTGAGGAGCGCCTAGCGATTTTTTTAACCATGGCTATGAGTAACCTAGATTGGTTTACTTTCTTGTGATTCTTTGCCAGTTAGGATCACAGGTATACTTCAACCTAAGCGCACTTTCAAATAGTTGTTGCAGCCTTCCTCATAAATTAACGAATAATAATATACAATATACTAAATTTTATTTCTCAAAGTGAGGGAGGCTTCTTGTGCGCAGTGAGCAAAAGTCTAGCATATGTGTTCAGTTGAGGTACCATGATTTACATCCTCCCAGATGCTTTGTCGGGCCGAGGCGTGGGGAGCCCTTAGAGTTGGGAATTCAACCTTTTGGGAGAAGCATAAAAATCCCAATAATTAATATGTGCCTAGATAGATTATGTTTGAATTTTATTGAAAGTAATTATTTAGAATATTTTGATCCAATTTCTTTGGGGTATTTTAATGTTTGTAACAAAAGGGTTGATTTTTCAGAGGGACAATAACTATATATCTCACCCTATTTGGGCTCAAGTATACATCAACTTCATTTGCTTGTGGTTTCGTCAATGTTGTGCCCATAGACACATTCTTGATGGCACTCCTATTTAGGTAAGTACTACTCTACAATCAATTGTTATACTATGGACCAGGGTTCATATTGTACTGTGAATTCTGATACAATATTTATGTGTCTTCAGCTAACATATTTTGTACTTACACAGTTTCTGTACATATAAACAAACAACTTAATAATTGCTGATACATAATATGATAGCTACAAGTACAGAAACTGTCAACTGCAGATACTAAATATGTCAACTACGAATACATAATCTGAAGGTTGTTTTTGGATCAGAGTCTACAATACAAGGTAGACCCTGGTCCATGGTATAATTTGTCATCTCAATTGTTATACTATGGACCACTGTTCATAGTGCATTGTGAATCTGATACAAAAATTATGTACCTTCAGCTAACATATTATTTACCTACAGTTAATAGTTGTTGTACATTTAACAAATAACTTGATAATTATTGGCACATAATATGATAGCTACAAATACAGAAATTGTCAATTGCAAATACAGAATGTGTTAACTACCATCGTTTTAACAACATCGTAGTGATATTTTCACTTTTATTCATTGATCCCTAGCTAATTTGACAAAATGGGAAATATATTCTTGCAGGCAAGAGAAACTAAACATGAAGTGCAAGAGTGGGAAAGCTAAGGTCTTAGGAACACTAATATGTCTCATGGGAACCATAGTACTAACACTCTACAAAGGGAAGCCATTGACAAATCATGCCCCATCATCATCAATTGAAGCACACCATGACACTAAGAGTTGGATTATTGGTTCATTATTCCTCTTTGCAGGATGCTTGACATGGTCTTCTTGGTTTATAATACAGGGTCGGGTCATGTCGGACTATCCATATCAGTATTCTAGTACATCTATCATGTCCTTCTTTGGTGCCATTCAGTCAGCTGTCTTGTGCTTTATCATTGATAGAAACACATCCATTTGGAGACTCAAAGGGAGTTTGGAAATATGGACTATCATATACTCTGTGAGTATGAAATTTGTATTATAATCACTGTTTCAAAAATCGGTCTAGGCACCCCTAGACCGTGGCGATTTCCCTCTTAGGCAGCCGCCTTGGCGCCCGCCTAGCACCTATTTTGACCGACTCGAGTACAGGGCCGGATTTTAGGGCGTGCAAGACGTGCTACCGCACAGGGCCTAAAAATTTTGGGGGCCCCTAATCCAGCCCTAACTTAATAGTTAGTATATGTATTTGTGATTATATTGGCTCAAAATTAGGTTTTTTTGTTTTTTCTCTTTGCAATTTTTCTTCAATTCACAGTTTATTTATACTTCGATAGGGCCTCACTTAGTTATTAGCACAGGGCCCCGCAAATCAAAAAACCGGCCCTGCTCGGGTACCTAGATGGCCGTCTAGCGCCTAACTCGGCTGAGTTAACTCGTCCATTTCAATCGAGTTAACTGAGTTAATCCGGTCGGCTCGGCCTTGCTATTTTTTTTATTATATATATATATATATATATATATATATATATATATATATATATATATATGACATATATACACTGACACACATGCACTTTTTTTTTTTAGTTAGTCGCCTAGGCGCCTGCCTAAGCCGCTTAGGCCCCGCCTGAACTGTCTAGGCGCTAGGCGCTGCTCTACCGGCAGACTAACGCCTAGTGCTTACTGCAACCATGATTGTAATTACGGATTTTTCTACCTTGCCAATATAATCCTAATTAGAGTTACAATATTATAGGGAGTTGTGGGATCTAGCATATGTTATGCTGTGATGTCTTGGTGTGTGAAGCAAAGAGGACCTGTTTTCACCTCAACATTTAGTCCCTTCAGTCAGATTTTTGCAATTGTGTTCGATGTCTCCATAATCCATGAACAAATTTACCTTGGAAGGTAAGATAACTATCCTCCTATATATAAGTGAGCAATGGAGATAACGGCAATAAATCTTGTCATTAATCTCAAGTTACAACCTCATATCTAGAATTTAATCCTAAACTAGAATTGAGGTTACAAAACTAGTTCTTTGATATATTGGCATTATTAATAATCAATGTTACTTTAACTCATGAAATTGACAAGAATTAAATTTATTTACTTTTAGAAGATAAGAGTAGAATACTCATAGAAGATCGATCAAGTTACCTTACTACATTGATCGTCTCTTTTAATCTACTTCACTTTTAATCGTCTCTTTCTACATTGATCTTTCAGTAAAAGTCACAATTTCTTTATATTTACTAGGCTCATTTGCTAACAAAAATGTCCAAAAAAAAATAGTTCATTTTCTAATAAATAAGTTAAAATATTTGGCTCATAAGTTAAAATAGTTCTTTCAGTTAATACTTGGTAATATGATATAAGTCTTCTCATAAATATATTGAATTGGAACAGCATTTTAGGATCCATTTTGGTTGTTGGTGGGCTATATGCTCTTCTTTGGGGTAAAAGCAAAGAAGCTCAAGTTTGCAAGACTGCACCAACGGCCGACAAGGATGAACGAACTGTATTACCTGTAGTTACTAATACTCCACCTCGTACCTAGAAGAACGAAGATAGATACTCAGGTGGTGCGCAATATTTATCGACTAGAGTCGTCTTAGCTACTTTTGACTAAATCATTAATGACATTAAAGAAGCGTTCCCCTCTCAACTTCAGCTTTAAATTTGGGAATCAAGTTTTCTGTAGCATTGCTAGAGAATTTGTTTCTATGTTTGACTGCAAGGAATGCTTTACCATTCCATCAATCTTTATTGTAAACGTTTCAGCTTATGATTTAATGAATTAGCCTCTTTTTTTTTAGCCTCTTTATTCTCAAAAAAAAATGTGGTAACCATTATTGGGATGAAATGAAATAAAATAATACTCCCTAATAAATAATTGTATTATTGATGGTATAGTATATATGTCTATGTCCATAATTGTATTATTGATGGTATAGTATATATGTCTGCGAACTTCTGAAAGATTGCACCGTACTTACTATATAATTGTATCGCACCCGAATATGATTGCACCTGCAATGTCTTCCAAAAATGTGTGAGAGCCATAGCGGTGCAATCATGTAGTAGTTGCAATGTAGTAGTTGCAGTGCAATTCTTCAAAATTCGCAAGTTAAGATTAGTTTTCACATGATTATGATTCTATGTCTATATTGTATTTGATTAATGTGAATTTATAGGATTAATATATGTATCAGGTATTAATTAATGTGAATTTATATGATTAATTTATAATTATTAATAATAAGGCAATTTACCATGAAAATAAGAGGAATGTCGAATCATTGCTCACAACCTACAACCTGACATTGAAAAAACGTCCCTAATAAAAGTGTGAGCGGCACAGTTGGCATATATACAGTTATACACCAATACTAATTGAAAATTCTACAATTAGATATGGTCTCATTCAAAAAAAGAAATTGTCTCATAATAATCTGCCACGTGTACGAACCGGTTCTTCAATGATTGTTTCCAGCAAAGGCTTCTTTGACTTAAACAATGACAACCTATGCTGATACTCTTCCACCACCACACCTGACGTCACTCCTGACCGCCCCACGTCATTTTCCGGCGTCTCATCACCTCCCTCCGCCGGAGACACCTTGGCTGCGTTCCCGGCGGACAACCGTTTCGCGGACTTAGCCGCCACGAGGAGGACCGCCAAGTCAGCGGCGGTGATAACGGAGCTCAACCGCTTCATTGGGAACGCGGCGTAGACGTTCCTGAGCTCTAAGTCTTGGTCCGCCGGTAGCGGCGAGAATCTCCGGCCGGCGGTCAAAGTTCCGGCGTTGACCAAGAAGTGGGTTGGGTGTTCCAGCATGATTTCTGCCGCCGTGACCGGCTCTCGAAGCCGCCGGATTTCCCCGCCGGGGAGGATCACTCTTGCTGCCCCTCTGCTCCCCTTTCTTGCGCTGCAAGAAACAAGATTTCCCATGTTGAATTGGGATTTGGCTTTTGCCTTATTTCTTCGAGACTGGACTCCCCAAGTTAGCAGAACAGATGAATCTCTTGTGCGTAGAGTCAACAACAGGAACCGATTAGGAGACTGCTTAACCTAATCGCGATTTACCTCCTCAAACGAGATTGGACTCCCCAAGTTAACAGAACTGTAGAGATGAACTTATTGTGCTTAGAGTGAACAATAGGAACTGATTAGGAGACTGGTTGAATAAGTCGCGATTTATCTCCTCTAATTGCTCTTCAGCTGGGATTATGGGGACTATGAATAAAAATGAAGAAATTGTTGAAGAATATAATTTGGTAGGGGGTATATATATATGGATGAGAGGAGTTTGGACTTTGGAGGTATATATAGAGGAAGAAGAAGTGATGATGGTCAAAAAGGCACGAGGATTTTGTGTGTGCGAAATGAATAGATCACTACACGAAACGCGCACTGAGCACGTACTTAGGTCCAATCCTTACCATTGACCAGAGTTCACACTGTGAATCCCGGTATATGTTCTGTGTTATGAATTTATGTGTCTGGAATTATGTGTTATTTTATGTATTTATTAACATAAATTATGTACTTAAATAAGATTTGAAAAATAAGTAAATATATAATATGTGTATGTGTTTTGTGTTAGATTTTTTGTGTCTTATATTATGAAATTCTATATCTTACAAGTATGAATTCTGCAGCTCGTCGTTTCAATTTTAAGGTCTATAATGCTATATGGCTTGTGTTATGATTTTTTGTGTTTTGTATTATAAAATTATATACCTTACGAGTAAAATTATGTACATCGTCATTTCAATTTATGATCAATAATGCTACGTGAACCTTGATCTATATCTATAATATAAATTTAATTGCCACTTAGCTCGCTGCGGGCCTACGTAGACATACTTCATTTCAACTTTCAAAAGTAGGTGTAATATGGTAACATAAGTCAACATAAAAAATTATTTTTTTTATAAAAAAAAAAAAAAAAACATTATCCTACTCACTAAGCACTAGCAGGCACTAGGCTTAGCTTTTTAATCTTCATTTTTCTAATTTTATGGGTATATTATGATAATTAATTTTTCATTCATTTAATATCAATTTTATATGTCCTCACAAAAAAATATCAATTTTATATGTATATAAAGTATAAACATATAAAATTTATCTCTTTGAATAAGATAATTTAAACTCACTTTGATGAATTAGATTTGAACCTCGTGATAATTGAATCGGTATTTGACCTTATCTGTTGAGTCATTGAATCACTGTGATAATTTAACATTTTGGAAGAAGAGAAGTGAAAAAATAAATAATTTTAATATTAATCAATTATGAAAGTAGGGAGTATGGAGGAATGGGCAGTGCTAGACAACCTTGATTTAGGATGTAGAAAACAAAGGGTCAAAGAATATTTTTGGAAATTTCGACAAAACACACATTATTGAGTGGAGGAAGTTAATTACCGGTCGACACCAATTTCGGCGTTAATGCGCGTGGGGACTCCAATCGGCAGACAAATGCGTTACCTTAAAATATAGTATAATAATAATAATTACAATTAAATTTATTATTTAAAAGTTCAAAAATGTCCAAAAAATAATAATAGTAACTGCAAAAACGTTGTTTCAAGGACTTGCAAAAATTGTTGAAAGAAAAAAATAATGAAAACAATAAAAAAAAATTATTATCATGTCACGAGGCAAAATAAGAAAAAAAAATAACACTATTATTTTTTAAATTATGAAAAAAGTCCAAAACATTTCAAGAAAGGTTTCAATAAGTTCCAATATGAAAATGCATACAAAACATAAAAATACTTGCTCAATTATTCAAGAAAGGTTTGAATATTTTGAGTGGATTGATTGCATTTATTGAAAAGGAAATTTATATATAGAAATTAGCATTAATATAATGTATTCTGAGTACATATGTGTTGATACTATACCATACCAAAGTCAAAGAAGCCTAACCCATGAAATCCTTTTACCTACTTTTTTTTTCATTTTCAAACAACCTATCGGTCACTACCACACTTATTAGACTGCCTAACAAGTGGTTTACGTATGTACCACTTTAACTAAATTTATATTTATTTGAACAAATTTATTATTTAATACTCACAAGTTGAGTTGACATTTAAATTTCGCAGAATTTAAGTTAAGGTATCATATTTGAGTTTTGTTTTATATATTATATAAATAAACATTGGTAATGGTTAGTATACTATACTTACCATTACGTTAAAAATTATAACTAGTAGGAAAACTATAATTATTTTCATACTTGCCCAGCAAGTAACACTTGAAGGGTCAAGTCCAGCACCATGTCTCTAAAAAATGTGACGGTATATAAGGAAATAAAGTTACGCATTCGCTGTGAGCTATAACTTTTGACATAATAGTAAGTGTTTGATCATAACAAGTGGTAGTAAAACTGGGTCACGGGTTCGACAAAAAAAAAAAAAAAAAAAAAAAAAAAAAATTAAGTGACTAAAATAGCTAGAACTTTTATCACTTGGACCATGTTGGATGTCGTGTTCAGCCATAAATCTCAAACTTATCGAATAACTCCATACTCGACTCTCCTGTATTATCATACTTCCTCCTAATAGCCCGTATGTCTAGATATATTGGCTATTTTTGTTCTTAATAAAATACCAATCTTATTCCCTAAAAATCTCATTCCTTATAGTGAACCAAATTAAACATGGTGTAATGTTTATGTTGGATTATTAATTAGAAAAGTACTTCTAGCTAGATAAATATAAATATATTATATTGTTTTAACAAACAAAGAAAAAAAGAATTATACATCTATACCTCAATCTCGAGGCTTCCCATTGTTCATAATATGGAGACTTGATCAATGTGATAAATTGTAAAATGTGTCCCAATGGTCGACAGGCCTCCATATATTAATATACCATGTAGTTTCTAGCAAAACAAAGCTACCAACTTACCATGAAAGAGGGGTGACTGAGTGTACGTGTAGCATGATTCTCGTAATTTGATGTCACAAGTTCAATTTTTTGCAAACATCTTCTTGACCGAGTCGGACGCATAAAATCTCTCCAGTACATACAGTTTATCGATATCTTCGATACGATTTGCAAACTATTACAAAGAACATATTTTACACCAGTGCACACTTTTACGTAGTGGCCGTTGATTAATCATCACTTTATTTGAGATTAATTGACCACTTATATTACAACTTGCAAACCCAATAACAATAGTTAAAAGGAAAATCACTTCACCCCAAGTAATTAAGCATGGTGAAACAAAAATGTGATAGCAAAAAACAAAGCAGCAGAAAGAGAAGAGACAAGAGCTAGTATTGCAACCACAAAAGCTGCAGCACCCCAAGGCGTTCTGTGATACACATTACCCATTTTGTGCCACAAAACCTCTTTCTTCTTCTTCTTCTCCATTCCCACATTACTAAACCTGTTCACTTTCTCACACAGCCCCCTGTAGTAAAACTCCTCAACATTAATCTTCACATGCAGGCCGTCGAAAACACGAAGAATCTCTTCGTCATTATTCTCCATAGTACCACTACTCAGAATTATTCCCTTGCTGCGAAGAAAGCTCACATCTTGTTTGCATCGTATCAGACATTTCATGAGGTGAACATAGGATGCGACGTGGTTGGTCTGATCAGATGTGTACTCCTCTAGTGCAATGATGTTTCTGAACAAGATTTCTGTGTGGTTCTGAACTTTTATTGGTGGGATGGCCAAGACGCCTGTGTCGTCATAGGTTATATCCAGGATGCTTTGATCAGTAGATGATAATGCCTTCTTCTTGAATTTGATACCTTTGTAAAGAATTATATTGAATGGTAAATAACTTCATTAACTAAACCTAACATATAAAATGGTACCGTGACAATGTCAATAAATTGTAATAATGGCATAATATAGCCTCATGGAGCTAGCTATCCTAACTCGGTTGGTTCAACTGATCACTTCCACTTGAAAGCTAAAGGTCATTGGGCCAGGAGATCTTGGCAAATCATAGGCTGGGGTAAGAACCTCGGAACAGAGCCACTTGCGATTTACCTCCTTTCTCTTGTACAAGGGTTCTAGCGCTTTAGGATTAATCAGGCGTAAACGGAAAACCTAATGTATCCAAAAAATATGGCACAATATAACCCCAGATAGCTAGCTCAATTGGTTCGACTTATCAATCTCATTGGAAACCTAACTGTCATTATAGGCAAGAGGTGAGAACTTGAGAACTAAAGGGGGACTCAGAATTTACCTCCTTAATTGGCTCTTAGATAGAAATTTGGAGACTTAGGATTAGTTTGACTTAAACGGGAAAACCTAATATATTTATTTTTTTTAAAAACACGCCAAGAACCTTGTGGTCCAGTTACATCAAGTTGCTCTCGTTGACTTTTTGTACTTCATGAAAAAATAGTTATAAACAAATACTGCATTATAATAGAGTCATAGCATTCATTTAAAAAAAAAAAACAATTAGTATTGTCAAAGCGAACCAACTCGCCCTATTAAGCCCGCCCCATCGCGGGCCTAACTTCTAGCGGGCTAACCCTAGCCCGCCCCACGCGGGTTGAGGGCCCGCGGATTTTTTTAAATATAAAGATATAAATAAATAAGTAATTATATATATATATATACGGCTTGGCCTACGGGTCTTAGCGAGATAGGCCTATTAAACCCGCTTTTTGTGGACCATTATTTCTGTAACCTTAACCCACCTAATTGCGGGTCGATTCGTGAATTTCGACCAACTTTAATAGTATTAAGCACAATATAGTTCCGTGGACTAATTTAATTGATTTGACCTATCACGGATTATTGAGAGACGTTGATCCATAATAGGTAAGGAGGGAGAATTTGAAAACCGGATAATATACTTTCTTCAACGACCTTTGGACAGTGGTTCTGGAGTTTAAGATCAGTAAGGAAACTATCAAAAAAAAATACACACACAATATAGTAGAATGTGGTTGTACCTGCAGCTTGAAGTTGAGTTGCAGAATACAGATTCTTATGCTCTCCAGTTGATTGCAACGGAGGAGTTGCAGGCAAGTAACAATGGCGAACGAGATCAAGTAAATGATACACAAACAGTCCAAATTTCTGATCCTGAGTCGCCGCCAATCCTTCCGGCGGCCGGTCGATCAACTTCCTGACGAACAACAGGAAGAGCTGAGCGAGCGAGAAAGAGCCGCAGTCGTTGGGAAGAGGAACCGCCTTATACAAATGCTCAACAACAAAAAACGGAATCTGATTCTCAGCCAAAATCAAATCGCTTCGGACGCCGTAAAACGCCTCCCGCGAACTGAAACACGGATCGTCTTTCCGCCGCAGTCCTCGGAACGCGAATTTGAGGAGGAGCTCAATGATGAAGCAACCGTCGAGCAACATCATCTCCACGAACTCATCTCTCCCCATCCCGATCGCTTCGCCGTAGCATTTCCTCGCTCGCGATTCTAACCGCCGCAATTTCTCGATGCAGGCGTCCAAGCTCCTCTCCGCGTCCTGTCCGCCGCGGCTGAGGAGCGCGTTGAGGTACCGCCATTTTTGGACCTCCATGGCTCTCAGGGAGGCGATTCCGCGGTGGAAGGGGCCGATCGAGACGCGTTTGGGGAAGTAATTGTGTTCGTTGCCTTCGGAGACGTGCTGAGGGAGTCTGCAGATGCAATTGGAGATGGAGAGGGACTCCATTTTGGAATTGATTGAGGAGAGGAGATTATTCTCCGATGGAATGATTTCTACTGTGACATGATCATCGTTACTAGTACTAGCTGATCCTTGCATTTGATGTTTTGGTTGAATGAATGTATGTATAATTGTATGTGATGTGTGTGTAGAGATTGGAGATTATAAGTAAAAGAAGATTGTTGTTGAGAGTGAAGGTGTGGCGGTGATAGAAAAGGTTTGGTTTCATGGTGCAGACAGAAAGGAAAGTATTGGAGTGAAGATGGAGGGAGTATTACTTGTTTGGAAATTAAAGCATTACTAATACTAATATAATAGTGGTGTGGGGACTGGGAATGTATCTTTTCGGCCTTTAGTTTACTGATCATATCGAATCTCTGCTTCTAGAGTTTAGTAGTATTGTTTGGCCGAGCCTGGTGAAAGAAAAAGTCCAGCAGTTGATGATTAAAGAATTACTAAGCGAAAGCTGGTGAAAGTAAAATTCAGCACTGTCTCTGAAAATGTGGAGGTGGGAGTTCAAGTGGGCAAAACAACTATGCAGTTAGAAGTGCTGGAAGGGGCGTTTGATCTTAACAAGTGTGGAAGACGACAGAAGACAATATTATATTATATTTCAGGATGTGTTAGGAAGTGAAGGTGTTCAAAGTTAAAATGGGTGTGGGATTTGTCTTTTCTGGTCGTCCCCACCCGACACGTTTACTCTCTTGTACGCGACAAGCCATCACATGAGTTAATTAATTTAGCCCTTTTGACACCTCTAGATTATAGTCTTACAAGATGGCGTGAATGACTCCACTCCTTAACATGCTTCCGACACGGGGTAAACCCCGTCCCTTATGACTTTAGTCGGCAAAGGATCACAAAAACATAAACCAATTTAGATTGCACATAGTTAAATGGCTCAAACCAAGAAGATGACTAAATTGTACTCACTAAGAGTTGAATTTATAACTTTGTGGCTACAAGGTGATATGGTCTTAAAAGGTGGCGTGAATGAGGAAGAAGCATGCTACAAATGTACAATCGAAAAAGAAGCCAAGCAACCCAAAGAAACCCGTAGAAAGAAAGCAATAATTATACCATTAACTCGGATCCACCTTGCAAGGTAGATCTATCACAATTTACATACTAAATGTTATGTAAATTGTGTATTTGATCCATAGAGTAATTTGCCGAGAGAAGGTGACCCAAGGAGCATACCAACAAGGAATCCAAATTCTTCTAGCTGGTTGAAGGATCATGTGCATTAACGTAAATAATTGATTAACTACATGTACATAATATATGAATTGTAATAGTTATAATAATTTATTAATTGCAATACATAATATGTTAATTGTAGTAAATATATAATTTATTAACTAAAAGTACATAATATGTTATTAAAGATACATAATTTGAATATCGTTTGTAAGGTGAACCTTGATCCATAGTATATAAATAAATTGCTCTTTGCCTACTTGGCTACTACCCTGTAGCTTAGTATTATATATGTTGATAAACAACGCATTCAATAATTAATATCATCAATTTTCTACTTCATAGCAGTGGCTTATTATTGTTTCTACAGCTATTGCCACATTTTTACAAAATCTAAAAATTTGTTAACAGACTCAAAGTGCCCTAATTTCAGTTCTACAAAGAGAGCACCCTATACATACAGGTATTATCAGGCACCATCCAAATTCACAAGTAAATGCAATTCAATGTGGCTGCATGCTGCTGTTATCAAGTACGCCGAGAATGACATGGGAAATGACCATCATTGTCTATAGTAGCCATTCTGGTTAGGAGGATATGGAGGAACAGTGTAAGGAGGTCGAGGCATAGACCCCGGTTGCTGAGGAGGTGCATTATAGTATGGAGCACGCCACCCGGGATATGCAGGTTGAGCATACTCGTGGTTGGGTAATGGCTGCTGTTGGTATTGGGGATGTGGGTATGGGATACTTTGAGGTGGCAAATGGTAAGGCGGTGGTGGCTGTTGAGGAGTAGCGTACGGGGGAGGCTGATGAGAAGGAGGTGGTGGCTGTTGAGGAGTAGCGTACGGGGGAGGCGGATGAGAAGGATGAGGATGAGGAGGATGAACGTAACTGGGGACTGTAGGCTGCTGAGGAGGCTGGTAGACAGGAGATTGGGTATGCGGGGGAGGGTTGGAGAGATTTGCAGGGCCGGTAGGTTGAGAATTCAGTTGCCCTACCGAAGGGTAATTATAGGCACCTGAAGTTTTAGAGTCCTGAAAACTGAGGCCGGATATTTTTCTCTGGACTTCATCAATCATTTCCCGGCATTGCATATTTCTAGTATTCACAAAATCAGTGCACTGCTGCTTCACATTTGTGATTGCATCCTGTTCAAAATTAATCAATAATGTATTATACCTTGCCATAAGAGAAAAACGAATAGAACTTTCCAGGTTGGATAATTCAAAAACTGAGAACAACATTGGAACAGTTCCAGCTGAAACTTGAAAGAGTGGGCGGTTAATACCACCATTTCACTTCATTCAAACACAACCCAAATAGAACCTTAGGGGCTAGACCTGCTGAATGAAATAACTTCTAAGCTATTTATCATAATATTCCCAACCCAAGTTGACTGTCATGCGCAATCACAGTAAATCTAACTGAAAATTAGAAACCCATACCTGAAGAGTAACATAGAACTTCAATCCTTCATTGACATTATCCTTGATTTCTCGATATTTTGCGATGGCAGCCTCAATCTGCCTGTAGATCTTCTCACAAGTTGCTGAGAGTGTTGAAAAAAAAAAATTCAAATCAAATCAAATGTCAATTCATAACAAAATTTTCGGGGTTGGGAAGAACAGAATGCAGGAAATGTAGTATAAAGAAACTTTAGGATGTGAAAAGTAAATTGAAGTTTACTGTTTATAACATTTGAAAGGAATGAATAAATGCAGGATTGATGAAGCAAGAAAAATCAATTATATGATATCATGTAGGCCATCAGTTACCAAGATATGGGATATAGATGCAAGGGATACAAAATTAATATACAGTGTGTAACATGCATATTCCATTACAAGAAGAGACATGAAAATTAAAGATGCCAGAAGATAACGACACATGTAACAGAACTGCTTGATTACTTTAACGGTAGCAGGCACAAGCACCAAAAATACAATAAGCAATTTATAGAAAAAGTATTGGTGATACAAAAACCTTCCAAAAACCCAATATACACCATAATGCTATAATCATGATAATACCACTTGCATTGTTATCAAGGCGTCGCCTAGGCGACGTCTAGGCGTCCGGTCGGTCGAGACCGAACGCCTAATGTGCTCGCCTCGCCTAAATACTGCATCTTTCTCTTCATGCAACCAAAATTTCTCTTCTACTAAATGAGAAACCCGACTGAAGTCCAATTATTTTGTAATGTGGGACAAATAAAACCATTACGTATAAGCTATGTACTCATCCATAGTTTAAGCATAGAACTTAAAAGCATACCCTTATAATCCACAAGATTGAAAATTGAAGCATACTCGTCATTTTGAGCCTGAAAAAACAAATAAATAATAAATCGTGCCATGAACAAACTATTGAAGGATATACCAAAGTAATTAGATGGTGCTCGGGGGAAAACTAGAAAACAAAAGAAAAAGAGAATAATTTGGGGGGGTGGGGGGGGGAAGAAAAAAAAAAAAAAAAAAAAATAATTAGATGGTGCTCGGGGGAAACTAGAAAACAAAAGAAAAGAGAATAATTTGGGGGGTGGGGGGGGAAGAAAA